>BJBW01017564.1:15582-33991 GCA_004320125.1 Scolopax mira
GTATTATAACACGATGAATACAAGTCCCTCATACTTAAGCTGTATTTACAGAACAAAATACCTTACTGAAATTCAAACCATCTTATGCGAGGCAGACAAGCTGTGGGATGGCACACTGGTGCTCTGAATCACAGTACGCACGGAGATTTGTGTCCTCACTTGTAAAATGCTTGGTTTATCACCCTACTGAGACTACACCTCACCTCCCAAGAGCACGAAACAGAAAGAGCACGGAAGAAAACTTTGAGTCAGCTCTTGAAAATAAACAAGACTAGCAGAGCTGCCAGAAATCAGGGCTGCTTTGAAAAGTATTCAGTATAAAGATATCCTTCCACCATTTAGTAACCATTAACTAGACTGCTGCAAGCTCAGTTTCCTTCCATCTGACATTTAGGATCCTGGTCACATTCTGTCACAGGCTCTTTCCAGCACCTTTCTGAAGGGAGAACCTCAGAAGTGTCACAGAAGAGCATTAACAGCTTTACTATGCAGCTCACACCTGTCTCTGCATAACACTATGTTTAACTTAAATTGACTCTGTAACTAAAGAGACTGTGGTTACTGGAGGAATCAAACTCCATGATGGTTTTCTTTTAAATTATTCTCATTGTGAAAAGAAAGTAATTAACTGCAAGACTGCGTAGGGAATAAGTCGCTACAGATAACAGCCCACCTCCTTACAAAGATGAAACAATTCAGTCATTTGTAACTTTGGGATAAACTTCCCTGCCAAGGTCTTTATAATGAGACATCTCAGAACTGCAACAACTTACCTCCCATCAGAGAAATAAATTATCCAGTGGTATGGGAGCCTATCATAAAAATTTAACTCAAAGAAAGTATACGTATACTTGATGGTTCAGCCTCTCTCGAGACTTACTTAAGTAACATAGTGTTCTTCAGCATTTCTATTTTAACATCACTCTCAGATTTCATCACAGAATTTTGGTGGTGCAAAAACAAAGCAAAAGTCTCTGTTGAAATAGAAAAAAAGACAAACTTAAAACCCATAAATCCAAGAATCAAACCCAAAGCTCGATTCTACCAATTAAACATGGCAGGATGACCCTGATATATAGAGAAAAACACTTGCCGTTTAGGGCACAATTTCTATAAAAAGAGTTCTCACTTTGAGGAAAAAGGCATTTTAATGAGCTTCTCCGTTCACACATCCAAATTTCTTGGAAGTCTTTGGCATACACAACTTAATCACTACTGAATCTTTCCACTTATTTTTTTAAAATCGAAATGCTAACGGTCATCACTTTTTGATAGGGAATAAAAGCAATAATAAAACCCCCTATAGTCTAGCTCTAGTTTATGATTCTGTCTCCCATATCCTTCAATCCTGACCAAGGATCCAAGAGCCCTTGAAGGAAGACGCGGCTGGGCTGCCCAATGCCTTGCCTTTCATCCCTGCGTGAGCAACATGCATCATTGATAGCACCAGGGCAGCTCTGCAGAGGATGAACTTCCTACCCAATATTAATTATTCCTCCTCCTGAACTCACAGGGAGCCTCATGGTGTGCTTCACATGTACACTCAAGCATGATATACATGATAAGACAAAACGCATGGAATTAGAGCTTTTGCTCCCAACAATCTGAAGGAAAATACATCATCCAGAAACAAGCTGAATACAGGGCACAGGAAATAGAGATGGGAGGTGGCCCTGCAGGTCTTCCCAAAATTAAAAAGCCATCTCCCTAGTATTGTTTTAGACATTTTAGTGTGAGGAAGCAGCACAAGGAATAAAAACCTGGGAAAGGGAGGGAAGAGTGACCAGTGCAGGACCTTCCGATGGGCAGCGTTACGTACTCCACCATCACGCAGCCAACTTCAGAAGGTACAGAGCCTGTGTCAAGGAAATAGACTAAAAAGTATATTTTAGTTTGGAGACTAGACAAATACATCAAAATCTGAAACTTGGGCAAAAATGTGCATTTTCTATAACTGATTGTCTGGGCCAAAGGTAATGATAGCAGCCTACTCTTATCTGTTTAAAAGCCATTCTGGGGGAAAAATATATTTCTTTCCATAAAGCAGCAGCTGGTTCAAACCCCCGTTAATATGATCTTAATTTATTAGAAATTCTAGCTGAAAGAGAAACCAGCTTTTACAATTCCCTTAGTTCAATATCAGTTTCTACATTGTAGATACTTAAGACACTGCTGCTTACTTTAGTAACATTTTCATTATCCCCAAGGATTACTCAAGAACATTTACAAGGAAAACCATTTGTGTGAATTGGATGGGTTACTGATAATTTGGTTTTGTCTTTCCTAAAGGTATTTTTTATTTTAAATTCAAAGTGAACCTCATGTGCCTCGCGTGTGTGGTTCTGGAGGCATTACCTCCCACCCCAGCTGCAATACCATTATGGGCATTTAGCCAAAAGGACCTACTCTTTGTCCTTATTAATACGTTATCATTCGGGGCTGTTTTGCTATTTTTTCCAAGCCACAAAAATATTTGAAAAGTACGCAACACCCACGTAACACAAAGGAAATTTTTCCAAATATAATTGAATTGTCTAGTGAATTACAGATGTTTCATGTAGAGCACCCTCATGATTAATGGTTGTGAGGTACTGAGAAAAGACACCCTTTTAAGAGAAAAAGCCGACCTCGCAGCTCTATTATTATGTACAGACCACTATGATCCACCTGCCCTGCACTGGCATCACTGGGGGGTTGCTCCAGAGAGCTTGTCCCCAGGATGGTGTCCAAACCCAGAGGGATGTCACATGCATGGTCCTTCCTGCTGGCCAGCGGGAAGTCCCCGCTGCTGGGAAGAGCACGTGCTGTGAGCTGACGTTCCTGGATGCAGCAGGGGTGTGACATCCCCAATCGCACCACGATCAAAGAGGGGGATTGTTTCAGGTTCCCAAATGCAGCCTCTCACATCCTGTGCCAGGAGCTTCAGGGAGGGTACACCCATTTCCAGTTCCTCATCCCGGTCTGTCCATGGGTGGGTGTCATGCTCTGATAGCTAAACATACCACATTCACAGAATCACAGAAGAACCTCTGGAGATCATCCAGGCCAACCCCCTGCCAGAACAGTCACCCAGAGCAGGTTTGCACATGAACACATCCAGGCAAGTTCTGAATGTCTCCAGAGAAGTAGATTCCACCACCTCTCTGGACAGCCTCTTCCAAATCTCTCCACCACCTTCAAAGTAAAGAAGTTCCTCCTCAGGTTTAGATGGAACTTCCTATGCTCAAGTTTGTGGCCGTTACCTCTTGTCCTGTCCCTGGACACCACTGAAAAAACACTGGCCCCATCCTCCTGACACCCATCCTTCAAGTATTCATACGCATTGATAAGATCCACAGCCTCAGTCTTGTCTTCTCCAGACTAAAAAGACCTAAGACCTTCAGCCTTTCCTCACCAGAGTGGTCACCTCATCATCTTTGTAGCCCTCTGCTGTATTATCTCCCCATCCTTCTTAACTTCTTCCTACTCATACCCCTGCAGCACAGTTTAAACCTAAAAACATCCATGAGTGCCATGAGTTCCTGGTCTGTGAGGCCTCCAGAGCATCACATGGACCTGTGGATGGTTCACACCTTTGGGATACCCCCCTCCAAGGAACACACGCCCAACACTTGCCTTCACAGGCAGGTTTTAACCACCACCCTGAATGCGCCCTGATGCAGGCAGGAGACAGACTCTGCCCACAGGAAGAGCACAAGGCACAGACAGCGGGTGTCTCTGCTCAGCTCTGACCCCAGGGAAGAGCAGAAGCCCTAAGTTTCACGGAGTGTCCACCCCTTTGGCCACTGAAAAACAAGAGTAAGGAGCAGAGATCACTGCTTGGGAGGCGCCCCAGTGCTTCTCGTTACAACCTTCAGTTTGTGCTGTTCTTCTCAACGTGCTTTACTGTCCTAAGCTTCTGAAATATGGCAAGAACTGGACAAATGTTGATCCCAGTCTTAGAAAAACATGAAGACACACCAAAAAAAAAATCTTTACAAGGGCTCACCAACTATAGAGCAAGATTTAGAAACTGAGCAATCCAGAGGTTCTGCTGAGCTCAAGTCTTGCATGATAGTAGTGGACAACCACAGGCAGATCACAGTACCTTTAAACACAACAGAAGCGTGATATTTTACATGATGCAAAAAATGATTTATTTTTGTGGAAGTCTACATTGAGCATTAAAAATTATGCTTCTGCTGTAGATGGGCAACTTCGGTCTCCAGGTAAAGCCTGAGCAAGTGTCAGAGTCTTAAAAATAACGCTACCATCTCTTTCCTCCCCATTCCATTTATGTTTCTGAATATTGGTTTATAACTTTTTCACTAGTAACATTATCCTTAAACACAAATGTCACAGAGGCAAAAACTACAGAACTTCATAAACGTTGAACTACACTTAAGAGCAGCAGGGACTATTAGAAAGTCTTTTTAGGTAATACAGTGGTACAGACCAAACTGTAACGAGCTCAGCCCATACACCTTTCCTACATCGGACTCCCCTCACTACGTTGCTTTTGTGTCACCACAGAACAAATGGAACACTAATGGAAGTCACATTCCAGTTTCAAGTGAAAGAAATAACATGCACAAAGCTGAGGGATTCTTTCTACTATTTACAGCCTTCCCCACCTAGAACAGTTCTGAGATAACCAGAAAAAAACCCCTACTATTTTGTCCCAAGTATGAATCCTTAACAGCACCAATTTTAGAGCAGTATCTTCCAAATCTCTAATTGAAGTGCAGCCTATTATCATGATACAGCACCAAGCTTAATTAGAAACAGCAATCGATAAAGATAATCTAGAAGGTACGAGAAAGGTTTCAGCAATTTTCAGTGTTGGATCAAATTTCTTCCCTAGAATCGTTTCCAATAATAATGAGAGCTTAATACAAAAATAAGAGTTACCCAGACACATTATTCTGTTGCTACAGGATTTAATGCACTTTTCAAGCATCTACGGTTTCTTCAGAAGGATGACATTCTCTTTTATCAAAGCACAGCCGAAGACCTGTGTTTTGGGAAGACAAGTTTAAGATTCTTTATGTTAAGGCTCCTCCTCCTCCAACTGTTTTGCTTTGATTTTACAGAAACCTTAAGTTTAACTCAGGCTGCCTTGCAAATAAAACTGAATCAACCTGCTCTTTGTACTAGACAGAAGGCTCCCCCTCCACAGGGAAGGTGCCCACCGTGACTGACAGAGATTATAAGGATGCAACAAAGGAGCCCGCTCATTTCTCATGTAGCGGAGTTAGAAACACTTTTTCAAAATTTTGAGCTGTTTAAAACAAAGCAACAGGGAAGGAGACACATTTTGACTTACCTCACACTTCCTGGTATATTTTCACCTTATTTTAATGATGGGAAGGGAGCTATTTGACCAAAGTACCATTTCTAATAGTAGTACAAAAGGGTCATTTTTCAAACTATTTAAAGCCTCCTCAATAGCTTTAGACTATATTGTTCCCAAGTATAAACAGTAATTAAACTCATAAACAGGAAAAAAAAACAGGTAGGAGCATTACCACAGCTAGGTTTTTAAGCCAAGATCTTCAAATATAAAAACTTAAAATATTTACTTACCTGCCATCAATAACCAAAGTGGTTTCCATAGAAGATGCACCCATTACTCCAACAGCAACTACAAAGGTCACAGGTGACTTTGCAGAAAGTCTGACCTAAGCACCCCTGGACAGATTGGTGAAAACTAAGGTTTTTCCCCTCTTTTGGATACACCAAAACTTGTGAGAGACCCTAACTACCCCCACATCAGATGTCACACTGGTGTTTCAGCTGGTTTAGTCTAGGCCTCAACCAACTACAGTTCTGCTGTGGCCCAATAACATCATTTCAAATTTGATTTGTGCCACTGTCTATGAATTTAAAACCTATGGGTTGGACAATATAGAGACTCTATCTAGCTTTCTTTTATTATCCAAAGTACTACCCAGCCCTTGCAAAGGATGCACAAAACGTTTTCCTACACCGCAGGCCCAATATTACGGTATCTGTATTTTTTGCTAGATAAGGCTTTTCAGCTACACTGAAAATATTTCCAGCATTTCCTTTAAAAGCACTAAAAAGAATTTTATAATTCTATCAAAATACTCCCACATTTGGGCACTTTTGTTGTTTTTTCCCTATACAATTCACTCTGTCAGTGCAAGAGGAGTAGCGATCAGCCTACTGCCATGTGCAACCTCTATTTTATCACTGCAAATACCCCAAATACATCTTTCCTTTAGATTTAGCACATTAACACAGCAAGGCGTTTCATGCATAGTATTCAAGATGTGCTATGGGATGCTGAATGCTGTCCTGGATGACCTGAGAGCTGATCTTCTGCAATTCCAACAAACATAGGAAGGTACTAACATAGACAACAACAACAAAGAGCAATTCTGACTCTTCTTACCCAAATGCAGCCATCCATTTCTTTTAAAGACTTCAGACGTGCCACATCAGTTTTATAAGGAAATTTAAAATGGAAAAATTTGTAGTTTATTATTTTGTGGTTGAGTAATAACTGCAGTAAATATTTCACCTGAAAGAGAAAACTCCCTCTAAACTCATTATCTACAACACGGGTACCAAGCGAGGCGGCAGGAAGCTCACGTGGTGATCTAACCCGCGTCACACTATTTGCAGAAATCCCAGGGGTGCTGGGCACAGTAATAAATATGAAATATTTCCCAGATGAAGAATGAACTTATAACCTTCTCAGTATCTAACTGCCAGTATGGCTCTTCCAGGCCGCCAGCTTTAGACTGAACAGAAGCCAGCCGACAATATTTTAAATACATTTACTACCGTTCCCCCAGGTTTTCTTCCTTTCATCACTTTCCTCTCTTATCTCTCGGAAATACTACAGATTCTTTCATTGCTGGTGAGAGCAAAACAAATTTTTCCAGTGCTCTCAATTCATTACATGGGATGTAAATAAACCTGGTACCCAGAGCCATTCAACCACTGACAACAAGGGGAAGGGACACTCAACGTGGCTCAGAGAAATCTGACTTTGCCTGAAAATCTTCAGTACATCGAATTCTGGCCTCCCTCCCTGGGAAGTGAGCGAGCCTGGCACAGGTACTGTCAGGGTGCTGACATGCCATGACATACACACCCAAGATTAACTCAAGGAAAAGCACGTAGGTACAGACCTGCACACAGATTTCATCCATTTTATATTTGTCCCTAAAGATTATCTCCAACATGGACGAGATTCGGAAATGCCAAGCTTTAGGGGCCGAGACTCTCTTAGGCAGATCTTACCCCAGGGCATTTCATGTCCTCTGCCGTATTCAAACCAGTTCTCAGATGAGCGAGTCAAAAATCTGGTGCGAGACACATACATCCATAAAATCTCCTGTTTGCACACGCATAACTAGAAACTTTTCTTTTCTGTAACTCTCTGATGCAGAGCAGTCTTGTCGGCTGCAAGGCATCTCCTCACTTGGTGGCAACGTGCACCTTCCCCTTTTCAAGGAGAAGGTCTGAGACGTGTGCTTCCAATACTTCCATTGCTGAGGTCTTCAGGCAGTCTCTCCCTGACCCATTTTGGTCAGCATGATCTAAGATAGCTCAAACCAGCCTCAAAAGCTCTGGTTTAATTTAACTGAAGGCCTGATTGCTCACACAAAGCAGGTGAGTCAGTACAAGACCAAGGGGCTGTGGGGAGGAGAGGTGCAGGGACAGTGCCCACCTTTTCAAAGGGCAGCCCCAGGCAAAGCATCTGTCCCTCAGCAGGACATAAAGAATTCATTCCAGGCAGCTGACATAAGCCATAGGTACTTTAAATTTGTGGTGTTTTGAATTCCCTGGGTATTTCTCAAAAGATCCCCTCAAACCATCTCACAAACAATAACCAGGTTTAACAAAGGGCTGAAATTGAAAGATGTTTCACAGGCAAAGGTACAAAGAATGTTACTAATGACAAAACCAGGTGTTCATTTATGATTTTTTTTTTTGTCCTCCTCAAGAACATAGGCTACAAGAAACCCACGCTCTTTCTTCACTCCAAACACATCTAAAACATAAATGACTAAAACCACTCAACTAAAACCAGTTTCAATACTACTATTTACTTCACCAGGAGTGAAGTACTATTTTATCCCATGTTCTTCGTGCCCGCATACCTTTTGCATGTTCTTAGAATAGTTTTCAGCAAAATATTTCATTCATTTTCCATCATCCTCTGAAGAAAATGAAACTCTCATAATTCTAGCTGCTCTTCACACTTTGTGGGTGAAGAGATTGAGCAAACAAATTCTTCCAGACTCTTACAAGTATCCTTCTAGACAAAGCCATTTTCCCAGATTCAGTCCTTCTGTGATGTACATAGGGAAAATAAATCATTCATTTTTTTAACCAAACATTAGGGCAATAGAAGGCTCCTTCAACACATTTTTGTTTGGTTTTAAGTGACAGAGGACAGCTTGTTCAAGGGACTATCTCCAGGTGTGTGACACAAATGATATCCTCAAGCATCACCAACAGGATCTCAGTAAACTGCCTTAGTTTAAGGTACCATCTATCTGAATTCAAAACAGTGCCAAATTTAACAAAAAAATGAGACACTTCAGGGCACCCTACCCTTTCTGCTGAAGGGCAGCAATTCCCTCATGATGCCAGGAAAGAGCCAATGCAGTGGCTCCAGGTGCCACCAGCACCACGTCAAGAAGAAAGCGTGGGAGCTCTCAGGGGTTTATATCCTCCTTAAAGGGTATAGAAAAACCAATCTTGGAATGAAATAATATTTAATGAGTAGTCTTTCAATTTAAGCCTACAACTGGATGAAGTGGGGTGTTTCTAACCACCTGCCAACTTCCATCAATACCTGGCACTGCATGGATATCTCCATTCAGGGGAAACCCGTTTCACTTTAACTGTCCCAGCACTGCCAAACAATGCCATCTCACCCACACTGAAGTAGAGATTTACCAAAGTCTCACTGAGTTGGCATTGTGAAACATTAACAGAAGGAAAAAAGGACTGACTGCCTTTGTAAAACCCCCAGTACACCACGGAGATCTCCAAACAAAACCCTCCCAGGTGCTATGAGAAAGAGGTGCAGAAAAACAGATGAGACAAGGGAATTTCTTAATTTCTGGCAGACTAATTTCTAAGAATGAAAGAAGATGCTTAAATTAAGTGAAATCATGCAGTTATTATGTGTGAAGAGATGACAATTTTTCTAGTCTAGAAGAAAATGATACAGTGATAACAGTTACTCAAACTATTCAACCCTTCTACAAATTACGGTAATGGAGAAATAGAATTACTCTCTACAGTGACCTCTCAAAGGAAAGGAGAATTAAGATTAGAAGA
The DNA here is from genome assembly GCA_004320125.1 of Scolopax mira. Taxonomy (NCBI): domain Eukaryota; kingdom Metazoa; phylum Chordata; class Aves; order Charadriiformes; family Scolopacidae; genus Scolopax; species Scolopax mira. The sequence continues at coordinate 24,892 of BJBW01017564.1, forward strand.
AGTAAAATCAGAAATGCAACTTTCCAAAATATATTCTGTATAATCTTTAATATATATTTAATACCCAAGCATTAAAAGAAATCTCTTTTTTCGTGCAAGGAAAAACTCCCCATAAAAGAACTGGCAGAATATATTCTACATCTTTACAATCAAATAAATAAATCACCTACATTATTTTACATACGGAGCAAAGAGTGATCTCAAGATCAGCTGACCTGGCTGTATATCCTACATTAATACTAGAATCTCAGCCTTATCTATGACTTGCTTAACTGTAACTGCATCGTATCATTAATATTAGTAATATCTGCCATTGCCCGTAAAACTCAAAGCCTCGTGTAAGAGATAAAGATTGGAACTGAACTAAAAAGAGCACTAAAACCAGTTTCTTAAAACCATCATGAAGTAGTACAAAGCATCAAGCATGAAGGAGTTAAGACGACAGAGCACTTTACTCCTTTGGCCCAAGAAACAAGGTAAGAAAAACATGGGGTTTCTTCTGCATGACCAGAATTTATTGGTTTTCAAAATGCTTTGAGTCAAAGTAGAGCTATATGTATTTTGCCCAGGCCTCACTGAAAATGGATTTTTCAGATATTTTCCCCCAACTTCTAAGGAAGGGGAGAGCTAAAATGCTTCTATACCATTAACCTACAGAGAGCAAAATCCCAAGGCCGGGGAGGATCCAGTTCAGGTGGAGCCTCACCTCAGAGGTGGGAGATAATGGAGCACAGTGAGCACTGACAGTGTACTCTCAGGAGAATATCCCCCCCAGGTATGGTAAGAAACAAATTCTGCACATTGGTAAAGTTCAGTTTTACACAGATATAGTTAAATATAGCCGTGACGTAACACAGAAACACTGTGGGTGCCAATATAAACCTTCTTCCACACTCTGCTTTCCTAAAGAGGCAGACATTAGGTGTCCAATACTCACCCAGTTTCTTTGAAAACCTGACGTCCTTTCTTAATATAGAGATAATTTTTTTTTTAAACCCAACTGACCTTTTCCAGCTCTTCTATACCAGAAACATATATGGAATTTCAAAAATATAGCTAAGACATGTAAAAAGTATCAACTTAAGTGTGTACACCTTGAGTAAATTTGTAAAATAAATTGTGGAAAAAAGCCATACTGTAAATCTATCTGTAAAACTTTCATGTGTTACGTTGACAGAGAAGCGAGAACTCTGTTACCATGCCTTTACCTAACATTTCATGGTATAAGAATAGTTGTCCCACAGTCCCACAAAAAACCACTTTTTTTTGTCATAAAGGTTTAATCCATAGCTAAGCCTTCCTTAAAGCTTCAGTGATTAAATTTATCCCTTCAGACATACTTTTAAGAAAAACATTCTAGTACCAACAAGTCAGTTAAGCTCTTGCAAGAATACTGCCTACGTGAACCACTCTTACACAGATTCATAGAATAGTTTGGGTTGAAAGGGACCTTTTAAGGTCATCAAATCCAACCTCCCTGCAACGATCAACTAGATCAGCTTCCTCAGAGCCCCATCCAACCCAACCTGGAACGCTTCCAGGGATGGCATAGCATGTACCATCTCCTGGTCTTATACAGGATAGAGAGGGATGGGACTTCTGTGAGTGCAACCACAGCTTTGAAAAGTAACCCTGAAAGCGTTTTCCAAGTATGAGGCAACGAGGAGGCCACCTTATGTGTGCGGTGAGTCTCCACATGGCAAGGCTACCATGGCCGATGACCATCTGTCCATGTTGCACCTCATCCTGGGTGGGGCTGATATGAGACTACACACTACGTAGGCCAGTACATAGGAGTGCAATTTATTTTATAATAGAGTTATTAGATAATCAGTCTTCTGTAAAACACTTCTGTTTTTCAGGACCGATATGTAAACAAGCTTTGGGCTTTGCATAGGTTGGGTGTAACAGAATTCTGATCTGGAAAATATGCTCAAGGCCTCATCAGCACCATTTGCACTGCAGTCAGCAGATCAATTATTGCAATATAAAGTGGTTTAATTGCTCCTATATACATTGTCCACATGCTTTCCAAAGTCATCCAGTAACACTTTGTGCATCGCATCTCTGCAGACTCTGGGGCAGGGAGCTGCAGAGGCTACTTCATGCGAGGTGGTCCTAAGCAGCCCCATGTCCACCAGACCACTGAGCAGGCTTCTACACCAGCCTGATGCCAGTAAATTCCAGCAGAAGAATCTTAAACCAGTATTAAGATCCAATTAATAAAAGACAGGTTTCCTAATTAAATATAACAAAGCTGAAGAAACCAAGATTTCTACCTTTTTTTGCCCCCGCTCCTTAACAAATTTACTTTATTTTCACAGGTTACGCAAGATGTCTTAAATCAACAAAATCCACATTTCAGTGGGGTTTCTGAAAGCTACAAATAACTTTCAAGAGCGAGCAAGACAGTTCTACACACTATGTATTAGTGTATTATTTAAGTATCTTGGCTTTTATCTTCTGTCAAACTCCTTGGAAATAACAGTATATTTTAAGGATAATGAAAAATACTTTAAATATATGTCCTTTTCAAGGAACAGAGAAGTAGTAGGGCTAAAGGTCCATTTTCAGCTGTGATGAGACACACTGTAACCTCTGTCATCCTTTAGAAAAATAGATGGCATTGGCCACACACGATATTACACAAGCTCATAAGCATGAGCTTTTAACCACACTCAGAATGCATTAGATAAATATGCAAATTAGGAATTCGCTTATGAAATTATAAGCAGTTTGAGTTATAAGATAGAGTAACATATTATAACAGAACAGGGGGGTGTCTGGAGCTTTTGGGGTGGTTTTATTATTTTGTTTGTTTGGGGTTTTTGGGTTGTTTGGTTTGGTTTTAAACAGGGCAAAAAACCAATGGGATTTTTAATGAATCACAGAATAAACTCTTATAAAAAGCCATCTGCAGATCTGTTCTCTCTGCAAATTAAATATTGGACCTACCTTGAACTGTAAGTTCTGCTTGAGCCTCAACGGTCTCATTCCCGTTCTCAGCTACGCAGGTGTATGTCCCCACGTCCTCCTCCCTCACATCGCTGATCTCCAGGCTGCCCCCCGCAAGCAGGAGGAACCTGTCGTAGCTGTGCAAAACAGGACACACGGGTCATTGACAGACAAACTGCCTTCAATACAGTTACCAAGCACTCTGCCTGAAACATCTCCATCAACCGCAGAAGCGTCTACACGGAATATTCCTGGGTGCCATTTACAAGGAGTCACATTGGAGAGGAATTATTAAATTGATGGTCAAATTCCATACTTGGACTTCACATTTAAGTTCAACTATATCAAGTTCACAAGAGTAGCTCATCTTTGTGCACTTTTGGCTTCAGTTCTTCTTAAATGTGAAGGTATTTATACAATAGGAACTAAAAGTTAAGAAACATGAAATATCACGACTGCACCATTAAAAAAAACCCAAAGCATTTTACAGATACAGCAGGAAGGACACATTGCTTGAAAAATTAAGTAAACTACATGTCTGTACAATGTAAGGAACAGCAACAGATACTGTATAACAGAGTAATTGTGGGGGGTTTTTTTGGATTTTTTTTTTTTTAAGATAGCCATTTCATTAAGATTTCAGTATTAAATACAGGTTAAACAAAATTCAAAAGACAATTTCAACAAGGTGGGAAAGTTTCTGTTTAGAATTTTCTCCCTTTGACTTGTAAAGGGTGCAGAGAGGGTTCATAATTCATCTCTTGTAAACTATCTACTTTTTAGGCTAAATGTAGCCCTTTCTGCTCCTTGCAGTACCCTCAACACTCTTCTCCCATGGCAACCAGCATTCCCTCTTATGTGATACAAATTTGTACAAGTGTCTTCCAAGATCCAACCTCGTTCCAAACACCCACAATAAAAAGCCAGTAAAGTTACCAGCTCCAAGCTGTGACAATAAATCACAGCCGGATGTTGATCCAGAAATATTTGTACTAGCAGCTGAAAAAAAAAAATGAGAGGGTCTACCTGATGGCTTCCTTTCTGGCATTATCACACAATGGTTTCCTGGGCAGGAATGGACTGAATTCTTTCAAAACCCAACTGAATAGCACATTATCACAATTAACCTTTTCATCTCTATAGAGCGGTCAACGTAAACAAAAAACCCCATCTTATCAACCAAATTGGTTTCTCCATTTTAAATTTTATTAGAATTATATTAGGAGAACCAAAGCTCATACCTGCCTGGAAAGGTAAACCCTTCGGACACCAAGCCTTTTGACTCACCTAATTAACACATTAATATCAACTTATGATAGTACTATATTTGTTAATAAAATTTTTGGTTTAATACATTTGTAAACTGAATAAACAAAATAATTAGTGGAATTAAGTGAAAGAAATGTATCTTAAAAGGATCCAGGGAGACATCATACCCAGGTACAGTATATGGAAAGGGGTACTGCTTCTATGACCTAATAACAGCAGAACTACAACAAGTTTGTTTTGAAAGAAGGGAAGGGAATTTGAGTGAAAGTAGATATAAGTTTGAAAAAACATATTAGGAGCTTTAAGAAAAAGGAATGTCTGAAGAAATACTAGTGAAGTTCATGAACAGCATTGTAAACAGGTTCTAGCTAAGAGGAAAACAGCAAGAAGTCTGTCATTAAGCACCTTTTTTGAACAGCTCAACAGTGATTCAAGGAAAGAATGTAAGGAGATAAGATATATCTTGGATTATTTTGATAGTATTTTATTGTCACTCCAGCCAAAAAAAAAAAAAAAGGAAGAAGCAGCCTATCCTATTGTGGATCAGATGAAAAATTAATCTGTAGGAAAAAATAGGAGCTTTAGTGCTAATCAAAGACAGTGAAGGATGATCCGTCTCACATCTCAAGCCAGAAATCTCTGTACAAGGGAGATGGGAACAAGAGCTGCCAAAACTGCATCACCTTCCCCCCCCCGCCTCCCTTCTCCCCCTTTCTTGTATTCTGTTTACCTATATTCTATCCAGGTAAATTCATTAGGTTTAAATCACATAAGCCTGTTGAAGTTAGCACAAAGGAACTGAACCTAGAAGCCTTCGACTACACCACCTCCATGGCCAAAAGTTCCAAGCATCCAAAAACATGTAAGAAATCAATGCTCTTTGTGATTCTTGAACCTCTTCACCTGCACCTGGACATGGACAGTCCATGAAACATAAGAGCTTTTCAAACGCTGTCAAGGTGACAAGAAAAAATGTCACTGAAGGTTCTTTGTAAGAATGGCACATCGAACATGTTACAGCTGCACTAAAACCATGCCTAAAAAAAAACCAGAACCATTGAATTGTCTGGGTTGGAAGGGACCTTTAAGATCATTGAGTCTAACCATCAACCTGATTAAAAAAAAAACATCATTAAACCATGTCACTAAGCACTATGTCAACCCATCTTTTAACACCTCCTGAGGTGGTGCCTCAACCACTTCCCTGGGCAGCCCATTCCACAGCTTAATAATTCTTTCCATGTAAAAAAAATTCTCCTAATATCCAATCTCAACCTCCCCTGGGGCAACTCGAGGCCATTTCCTCTTGACCTAAATAAATGGGTAAGACAAGTCTGGCCCTCGACACATCCACATACACAGTTTTTTATCTCCTTTCACTATGTAAAATAGCATCTTTGATTATTTGTTCTGGTATTCTTGGTGAATTTAATTAATCTGAGTAGCATATCATCTGCTGAAGGCCAAGAGGAATGCAGGAAGCAACAGAGCCAAAGGGTCAATGTGCCAGGTCTATGTATGGTGGTCAGGAGAGAAGAGAGGAAGGAAGGCTGGGAAGAGAGAACTGACTGGATGCAAGGAGCTGAGACTACCACAACCACAAAGGAAGGAGAAAAGGCTACAAAGACTGATGGTGTAATTTTTATGACATGTAGTGCTTTTTTTCTGAATATCTACCAGTTTCCATGGTTATCCATCTAAAAGGAACATGTGCCTTACAATGCTTTTTCCCCCCATCGCTAGCCTCTGGAAAAGTGAAGTAACACGAGCGGCAAGGCAGGAGACCCACGGTTAATAACCAGCAATCAAGATGTTACTAAAACTATAAAAAAAATTACTAGATGTTGTCACATTAGGCAACAAAAGTTTGCAGATAGGATCTCAGAGGCCACTGGTAACACGGTAGCATTTACATGAACTCTCCTTTCAGTCAGGAAAGAAGGTTATAGAGTTTTCAGCCATCTAAAGTGGGTGCTATCCTTTTTATTCTCTTTGATTATTTTCCTCAGGAAAACCCAGAGTCGAGTTCAGAGTTTACCAACGTGTGAGCCAAGCAGTGAATACAAGTTCACTGCTGTTAAAATAAGGGAAGAAAACAATGTCAGATTCCTTGGTGATTTCCTCTGTATGCAGGAGCTGCGGAAGAATTCTGGGCTTAAAGCAAACCTGCTTTTGTAATAAAGTAAAATGTCTTAATTTTGTAAGGACAAGGAAGCATTTCCACAAAAGAGTGAAGCAATCAGGTTTCACACACTGCAGACAAAGAATCAGCTTAATATAAAAGTGATAACATAATTTAAAGTGTCATTAAAACCAGCAAAGATTGATCATTCAAATGCCAGGAAACAGCAAAATCCAATTCAAGGTTCTTATCTGTATTCGCTACAGCCCTCAGTTACACACTCATAATGTACCATTACTTGAGCTGGTTTGGATACCTAACTCACATGTTTTTTTAATGTTCATTATCAGAAAATATAGTGAGCCTTTATTAATTTACTGTATTCAAACAGCCAGTTATACCCTGAGGTTTTGGTGTTCTTTTTCCCCCCTCTTCTATATTACTATTCCCAAAACATCTTATAATCTATTTGCAGTCAGCAGATAAAATTAGACAGTAAATTAGATTATTTTGTGGAATCTACTACCAGAAAAATGTCTGTAATTACTGTGCTACATTTAACCTTTACTGAGTTAGGTAAGTATAATTCAGTTAATACAAATCACTGAGTGTCTGGCAAACAATGACATGTAATAATTAAAAATATTACAGTCATGTGAAGGATGAAGGAAAAAACCTGCATTAAGAATATGTACGTGATCATATAATTAAAGGCTTTATCTGAATGCACACAGCGACAGCACAAAATTAATGCCAGAGATGCAACCTCAGCTTTGTGATCTCCTCACTTTAGGAAAAGATTTAACCATGTTAGTTTTCTGTAGGAATTTTTCAACATCATAATATTTTGCTAAATGGAACAGCCCAACACCACCAAGGAGTTAGCTCTACTTCAATAGCCTTATGAAAATATAACGTTATTGTTCAGGCTTCCTTCAATTCTTTATTTTCAGATTAACCATCTCATTTACTGTAGCTTTTTTAAGAATTTGTGGTACATGCATTTGCAATTTCCTCCACAAAAGTAACCAAGATACACAACACGTGCTGCCTGAGCACGTGCTGATCCACACTCCGGGAAGGTTTCAAAGCAGAACTGCATCTTCCAAACGTTTGAAACTTTCTGTCTAATTCCCAAGCTCTGAAAAATCCATCTTGGCAGCCACCTCGCCTGAAACTTCACTTTTCAACGTCAAAACCATCAAAAGTACAAATTTACTCCCATGTTTGTAACGAACAGACTCACACACAGTAGGATCCTTAGCCAGATATTAAAAAAAAAAAAGTATGAAAGGCTCAAAGTTAGGAAAATCTGGAAAAAACCCTACCCCAGCTCTATATAACATGGCCATTGTAGCCTTTGATACCAGGTGACACTGGGAAATGCAGAACGTGTGGCTGAACTGCCGGTACGAGGGGGGGCTGTGAGTCCTGCTGCCAACCCTGACCAGCAGCCACAAGGTACACTATCACTTCTATTTCATTAATAACTTCACTTTAACAAGTTCTGAAAGGATTCATCGAAGTTGTAACAGTTTTACTACAATGGAAACTGTTAGCATTGCATTAACTTCACCCATTTCTCATTCACCACTCAAAGCTTCCTTCTCTTCCTCTCAAGTTACTTTGGAAAATATTTTATCACGACAAACGAATTTCACAATGTATTGCATTACAGGCTGCTTGTCTGAACAATGCCAGGGCTGCCAGCCTTAGATTTAATCATATTTATCCATTAACAGAAATCCTAGTGTAGTCTTCAACAAATGCTCCATCAAAATTTAACCCCTTCCCTTTTCAGGTCTTCAATATTGAATACCAAAAGCCCACTGCTCCCTAGCCTTACAATTTTTTTTTTCCTATAAATACAGGCTCCCCTACATATTCTCCTTAGCAATAGAGCTTGAAAGGAAAAAAAAAAAAAGAATTTTGTATTGGATGAATAGCCACGGTTGAAAAAGACAAAAGTAAAACTAAAGTTGTGTGCCTGAACCATTTAACAAGGGGTAAAAAATTAGGGACATACCTGACCATGCTGAGTTTTACTTCCTAATCCCATACATATACAGAGATACACAAATGTATAGATATGTATATATTGATGTATATGTACATATACACATGTTAGTGTCTGTAGTGTATGTGTATAGACAAAAACCATTATTTAAGAGCATTTCCCAGGCAGAAGGTACATTAAAACCTGTCCAGATGAAAAGGATTGGTTTGTTCTTGGGATAAAGAAAAGCCATGCTAATAGGAGAAGACTTACTTTTAGATCAAAGGGGGATTTTAATATAAATTAAAGGTGATTCAATTTGTAATTAAATGAACATGCCTAACAATCCAAGGTACCCATTTTTCAGCTGTCTAACTGCAGGCTTTACTCCAACACAGAATCTTAATTTTTTATTTGAGAGATTTTTCCAGTTATTCTATTTAAAAGAGAATGACAGCTGTCGAGGTAAACGGAGTTTGAGAACTTTGTTGTCTGCTGTTTGAATCTCTTCTCAGTTAAGCCATAGGCACAAGTAGCAGACTTAAAGAGTTTTGGCACAGGTTGATCACTTTAACGATCTCCTTTAACTCCTACAGACTGGAAAAAATATAATCAGATTTTCTCCTTTACCTACCTTAAGTGTAAACTCTCTAATAAGCAGAGAGAAGCTCTTCTACTGCTAAAAACTAACACTAAATATTCTGGAGTACCAGGTCCTACATGGTTGATATTGTGCACATATAGAGATCAGATACTCA
>BJBW01017572.1:0-21582 GCA_004320125.1 Scolopax mira
GGACGCAGTATTCCAGTTGTGGCCTCACCAGTGCCGAGTAGAGGGAGAGAATGACTTCCCTTGACCTACTGGCCATACTCTTCCCTATGCAGCCCAGGATTCCATTGGCTTTCCTGGCCACAAGAGCACACTGCTTGCTCATTGTCATTTTGCTGTCTACCAGGACCCCCAGATCTTTCTCTTTGGAACCTGTCTTCAGCAGGTCCACGCCTAACCTGTATCAGTGCTTGACATTCTTCTTCCCCAGTTGCAGGACTTTACACTTTTCCCTATTGAACTTCATGAGATTCTTCTTTGCCCAGCTCTCCAGCCTGCCCAGGCCTTGCTGGATGGCAGCACGGCCCTCTGGGGTGTCAGCCACCCCTCCCAGTTTGGTATCATCAGCAAACTTGCTGAGGATACACTCTGTCCCCTCATCCATGTCACAAATATGGGACAAATTGGATTTAAAACAGTAAACGGTCACTCCCAACCTCCTGAGCCAACCAGTAATCTTTGCATATTTATATACCTGGTTTTTCTTATCATAGTTCTGAAAAAATACGAAGAGGACTTTTTTTTATATACCAACACACACCTCTTGGAACAGATTTGAAGTCAGGCCTCAGGCTTTAAACTTTGATGGCTTGTGTGCATACTTTGGGAACTATGTGGCCAACACATGAACAATTTCTCTTGATGGGGTTTTGCTTCTAAGAAAATCCCCGAGTCAGGCAGAGGAGGCAGCTCCTCAGCAGTGCCCATGCAAGCCACAGGGAATGAGTGAGAGTGAGGGCTACCTTAACATCCACTGGCAAAACCTATGCAAAATATTCATTTCAGGGCCTGGGATTATAGCACACTCCCCTTTCTTTGCCTGCAGCACACCACCATTGCCATTTATTTCTGTGTTCAGAGGCTTTTTGCCAGTTCCCCATTAGTGTATTGTAGTGAGGTTTGTCTTCTGTTTGATTGCCACAATGAATCTGAGCAGCAGAGCCTAGAAGTCAAATAAGGCCAGATAGTTTATGCAACTGGATCTGAAGTATGGCTGAGCTCAACTAAACCTAGAGGGGACAGTAAAAGGTAAAACAGCTTAAACTGGTCAGGCCTTTGTGCTTTTCTTCCTTACGTCTCTAATTGCATGATCTAAGCATCTTGGGCCTCCAAAGAGATTTACAGCATATGCCTTCTTTTAATTTCCTTTTTTCTTAATCACTAATGTATTTCAAGTTAATTTCAAGTTAAACATTTCCAACTCTGAGGCTCCCAAAGCACCTCCGCTGTGCTAATCTGTGTAGGGAATCTTACTTTAACTTGTCAACTTTCCATTTCACAGTGGGTTCAGGCAAGTGAAAAGTCATGGAAAGACTGTTCTCTGGGATGTACCACACTTCCCATAACTCATAACATGGGAAATCTTGGGCAATACAAAACATCCAGCTCCTGTAGCTACAATTCTTCCTTCTTTTTTTTTTTTTATAGTGCAGTTCAAGTGAGCAAACTAATGCACGGATTTGCAATCTGTAATTCCTGCTTAGCTAAGAGATTAAAAGGAAGATTAGGATCAGAGCAAGGGAGATTTGCAGGCATTATGGACAGAGAAAATGCTAAATATTTGAGTAAGTAAAATATATAAATGAATGTATTTAGAGCTTAGGACTTTACTTAATTTAACATATGTCAAGAATACTTCCCAGTCAAAATTCCTGTCAGCAGTTCAGGGGTCCAATAGCAACCACTGAAAAATGCACTTCAGTACTGCAGATTAGGAGCAGTTTGCAGACATTTTGTACTCAAGACTTACTTACCCTCTACCATTCACAGAAAACCTGGCACCAGGCTGAGCACCATCTGTGAAGCTCTGCACGACAGAGATCTGGTGAGGCGCTTGGGAAGATGTCTATTTCTCATCACATGTGTAATTTTTACTAGAAAACAGGCTGTGGGGAAACCTGCAATTCATCGAAACATATGCTACCAGTGTAAGGAAGGAAAAAACACTGCCTGAGTCCTATTGCTTGGCTAGCCACTCTCCAACTATAAGTTGGAAAGAGAGGTGAATCTCAAGGCAGCTGCTACAAGAAGAGATACCTAGCGCACTAAATACTGAAAACATGGAAGGTAAAGGGTGGATACAATAGACATGGACCATTACCAACACACTGTTTAAAGTGCTGAGGCAGGACTAGTGGTATAAATATATTACTGATTGAGAATAAAAGAATAATTAAGGATACTAAGGCATTTTCACTGGCACAGATGGCACTGTGAGACACTTCAGAGGGCATGACAAAGCTGAAGCAATGAACAAATGAAATTAAGTGGTGGAAAATATGTAATGGGAGGAATTTTTAAAGCACTTGTGCTAATTCTTAGATGTTAGAGTAACATCAGAGAACACCAGTCTGATCAGCTCATCAAAAACCTCTGTTTGGTTATACAGGTATACAAAAAAAGCCAAACTTCGAATGCATATGAAATTTTTATCTTGTCACTATATACAGCAGCACTGAAACACCTTCACTTGGTATTCTGCTCTGCTCATTTTCCTGTGTCAGTTAGAGAGATGAAATTAATAAAGATTCAAAGGCTAGATATGAACTAATATGTAACTGTCCTGACACTTCTGAGTTCAAGTGACAGGCTCTCCTTTCGACTTCTTGGTGAACTGATTAATGTAACTATTAATGAAAAGAAATGAAGCTGAGCGGCAAAAGGGTAATGTCATCTCTCTCTTCCTCATCTCTTGAAGAAATTATGTCTTCAATTACATAAATTAAGCTATGGCCACTTCTTTGCCCAGGTCAACAAACACACATATTACCTCTTTCTCACCAGTCTTCACAGTTAAAAATACAGCACCGAAAAAACCCCTTGTGCTTCATATGTCCCTACAATGTTAAAAAGTCACACTATAAAAAAAAGTGTCAAAAAAGCCACTGTTTTCACTGTGGGCTCATGCAATGGCCTGCAGCAGAGTCTTGGAAAGGGTGGCAGACAGAGCCTGAGTATTTAGAAACTGTGATGTAGATGATGGTGGTGAGGCTGCACTGCAGTGTGCTAAACTTGTGCCCTTTAGTTACCACAGCTCCTGAGCAATTCAACTATGGCAATCACATATATCAGGAAGCTTAGTTCAGCCAAGTGATAAATAGGGCAAATTGGGTGCAGATCAAAGGGGTTTTCATAGCGTCCATTCGCAGGCAAGGGCACACAATGGCTTGCTAAGTAAGGACATGGTAAGGCATGTGTGAAAAATAATCTCTCTGGCAATGATTCTACCAGTGACAAATAATCAGAAATTTAAATGTTACTCTCATCTTTGGAGAGTTCCTAAAATAATGGAGGATGCATAAAACCATTTGTATTTGAAAAGAGAATCTAAATAATTTAATATTACAGAGCAGGATGCACAGCACTGGGCAGATAAATAATGAAATCCCAGTGCAGTCTATCTTGTGCAGTTGCCACACTAATTACAGATCAATTACTTCCCAGTTGCTTGCAACCTTATCAAAGAATAGTAAATTTACTGAAAGCAAAATGTGATAAGATGTCTTTTCATTATTACAGTAGATTTGTTGAAACAGCTCTGACGTTGAGATTAATAAAAGCTTTCCCAAAGGTAATACGATCTGTATGTATATAGTCAGAATTTTAAGAGCTGAAAACATGATCCTAGGCACTATCATAAGACTTTTTGCTTCTATTAATTGTTATCACGCAAACATCCTTAGCACAGAGGAGGTGGAGGAAAAAGAAAATTACTCTAGTGATAAACTGAAAGCGTGTTATAGAAATATAAATATACCTTTTACTTTCCACAGATCAGATAACGAATGAGAGTAAAGTACAAAAACTGAGAAAATCTGCAATTCATATTTTAAGGAGGGTTACAACGCTGAAAAGGGGGAACAAGGGATGACTTTTACAGAATATTAGCATGGAGAGAAGAAAGCAAACCTAAAAAATGTCAAAATGACTGAAATACAGTACTGTAGTTTGAGAAGAGCCATTAAACATCAAAATAGCTTGACTTTTTTCTCCAGAAATGTCCATGTCAACTTTTTTCCCCAGAATTTCCACTGGTTTGTTGTGTCAATCCCAAGACCTTGTTCTGCATGGGTTTGCATATCAGCAATCTTAATTTACACTCCAAAAAGCTGTTCTGAAGGTAAATTTATTAATATTTACTGATCTCAAGTTCTGCGTTTCTAGATAATTATGATGATTGTGGTGCTATTATCTTACACTTCTTTTACAGTTTTTTGGAGGTGTTTTGGGGTTGTTTTGGTGTTTTTTTCTGTCAAAATCACACAGCCTTGCAGAAGACAGAGTTTAGCTTGTAGATATCTGACTGCAATAATTTAATGTTTTTGTCATTATAGCAACTGATTAAATTCCATAGTTGCTGCTGTTTGGTTCCCCAGGGACAACACAGACACTCTTGCCAGGGTTGATCTGGCTATACCATCTATTACTTAAGAACAGTTTAATGAACTAGAGAGTTCAAATGAGACTGAAGCCTTATTTACATGCTCTTCAATGGGAATATGGATATTGGGCTGCTAGTCTAAACAAGCTGTAATTCTGTTGGTGTTAAGGAGCAGAAGAGATACAACTGGGCTTAACTCTTTTCCTGCATGAAAGAAGACAACTCTTAGGCTGCTCTTTGGCAGATAAACTCTTCAGCAGGAACCTTCTGTGCTGTGTGCTCTTCCTAAGTCTTTTCTACTGGAGGAAAGACTTGGCACATCAGCTGAAATGGAGCTGAACAATTAGGAGATCAGGATCCCATGGCTCACTGCATCACTCTTCTATTACTCAGACTAGACATCTTTGAGTGTCAATTCTCCTAAGTGGAAATAACAGCACTCCAAGATGAAACAACCTTTCAGTGTGCCAAATTTCCAGTGATTCAACAAGTCCGGCTAAGGTAACAGAAGATTTTTTCCTCAAACCTTTTTAGCGTTTGTTTTCATCAGTTCAATAATTTTTTTAATTCTTCCAGTACAGGTTTACTGATTTCTGTTGGTGTTGGATCAGGTCCTCTATTAAAAAGGCTCTCCACTAACTGACCATAGAGATTACTTGTATATCGAAACTATAAATCCTGGATACCATGGCTCTGAAAGTTCAGAAAATAACAATGGAATGATTAAGATGTTTTTTGTTCCATGGAACTCTGCCATTTCTGAAAGGGCAATAAAAATTAATTTGTTAATGGTGGTAAAGTGTTTTAAAGCAAAAAATACAATTTAAATATGATGTACTGAGCAATGCATTTTTCTAATGAAAATTAATTAGGAAATAAAATCACTTATTATTTTAGTTAACATACATTCCTGAAAATAGAAAAAGAATAAGGTTCAATTTAGTAGGTAATATTTTTAAATAAAAAATTGCAAATACAGCTTAATATGCCATAAATTTATGAAGGAGCAATTTCATCTCTTCAATAAATACAGCTTACTTTAAAATAAATTAAAATAATTTGGTGCACACATTCAAAACCTGGGAATCTTGAAATTCAGACTAATTCTAAGGCCTAATTTATCAGGTGTGGACCATTCTAGGAGACTTTGAAAGAGACTTCAAATCGATCCAGACCCCTGCAATCTTCCTCAGCATTTCCTGTTTTGCTTAAGCAAATCTTTCTTACAGTTTTAGATCCAGTTCTCAGGTACCTAATTCATAGAATCATAGAATGGTTTGGGTTNNNNCAGGGATGGGGCACTCACTCTGGACATCTGGGAACTGAGCAGGTTGCCATCTCTGAGCAACATGTTCCAGTACCTCACCACCCTCACAGTAAAAAAATTTCTTCTGAATATCTAACCTAAATCTCCCCTCCTTCAGTTTAAAACCATTGCCCCTCATCTTATCACTACACTTCCTGATACAGAGTTCTCCCCATCTCTCTTTTAATATTCCTTGAGGTACTGGAAGGTTGCTGTAGGGTGTGCCTGCAGCCTTCTCTTCTCCAGGCTGAACAACCCCAACTCTCTCAGCCTGTCATGATAGAAGAAGTGCTCCAGCTCTCTGATCATCTTCATGGTCCTCCTCTGGACTCGCTCCAACAAGTTGATGTCCTTCTTATGTTGGGGGCCCCAACATAAGTGGGGTCTTATGAGAGCACAGTAGAGGGGCAGAACCATCTTCCTTAACCTACTGGTTTAACTTCTTTTAATGCAGCTCAGATGAAGTTGGTTTTCTGGGCTGCAAGCACATATTCCTGGGTCCTGTAGAGCTTCTCATCAACAAACACCACCTAGTCCTGCTTCTCAGGGTTATTCTCTGTCCATTCCAGCCTATATTTGTGCTTGGGACTGCTGCAATCCAGGTGCAGGACCT
Organism: Scolopax mira; assembly: GCA_004320125.1. NCBI lineage: Eukaryota > Metazoa > Chordata > Aves > Charadriiformes > Scolopacidae > Scolopax > Scolopax mira. The sequence goes on from BJBW01017572.1 coordinate 6,337, forward strand.
TGCACTTGGCCTTGTTGAATTTCATGTGGTTTGCACAGGCTCACCCCTCAAGGTCCCTCTGGATGACATCCCTTTCCTTCAGTGTGTTGACTGCTACACACAGCTTGGTGTTGTCAACAAACTCAATTCCATTTTCCATATTGTCAACAAAGATGTTAAACAGCACTGGTCCCAATACCCCCCAAAAAGCACTCATCACTGGTCTCCACTTGGACATCAAGCCACTGACCACAGCTCTATGATTGTGACCATCCATCCAATTTCTTATCTACTGAATGGTCCTTCTGTCAAATCCATATCTCTCTAATTAAAAGACTAGATGTCATGTGGGACAGTAAATGCTTTGCACAGGTCCAGGTAGATGATATCAGTTATTCTTCTGTTACTCACCAATGCTGTAACCCCATCACAGAAGGGATTCTTCTGTACTTAATTCAAGCTACAAGACAGCATTTAACCCCCAAAAATATTTGGGCTAAAATTCTAAAAGATTGATTGTTCATATATGCTCCAGTCTCTTCTGCCAATCTATCCCCTAAGGATCTGATAACATAACATTGTCAAAGTAATCTTCACCTGTGATTTCTGCTGATGAGCCTGGAATTTGAAAGACACTATGCAGTCATGGTTGAGACATCATTACTAGGACTGTGACAACGACTGCTAGTCAAGGCACTTGTGTTTCTGACAGAGATGGAAAGTAGTGGTACATATACATAACGTGCAGGAAAAAATTACTTTTCACCTTTGCCTAGCTGTAGAAGATGTATCTCATTTCAGGTATTCTCAGAGGGGCTAATCTCCTTTGGGAACTAGAGCTTGTGTAAGGAATTGGGACTGGTAGCTTGTGCCAACTCTGCTCAAGGACCTTGAAGAGTCACACTAATCTCAAGGGCTTCAGACACTCCATGTGCTGCCACCCCAAGTAAATATTTAAAGAACAAGTATAGCTATTGACAATTTTCATGGCTTAGGATCATTTTTTTCTTGCTTTAACTCCTACTTATACTTTAGAAGCTGAGAGTTTTGGAAGGAAATGTGCAGTTCGGACTCCAGAACTGACAACAGTGTACATTGAACTGGTAAGAGCTCTGTTGCATCTGTCCCACAGATGCTACTAAAACCTATTACAATATCAGGAGTTGCTTAAAATCTGAGACAGACAACAAAAACTTTTAAGGGGGCGGCAAGACAAGAGAGGAAATTGCATAGAATAAGATTAACTAGGCATGAAAAATGATAGTGAAAACATGAAGGAGTTTTTCAAATAATTGCAAGGGACTTCTGCAAGTTATAGTAGAACTGGAATCTCTTTTCTTTGCTTTTCACCCACAGCATGATAGCTTACAAGGAAGTAAAGTACACTCAAAACACAAACAAGGAAATCATGATTCTCCTGGTGAGCAGCCAGTCTACAGAGTCCACTGATGTGGCAAGTGCCCGAGTTAACTGCTCTGCCTAATTGGAAGATCTTTATAAACTTATGACAACTCACAATATTTATAGGTTTGCAAACTAGAACAGCAATAAGCATATTATAGGACCTCTGTGAATCAGAAGACACTCTCTCTTATGTCCAATGCTCTTGGGGTATCTCCCCTGCTTGCAAGCAGGCGCATGGAGCTCCTTCTGAAGGCTCTGGTGTGAGCTGTTGAATGAGGTGGGAAACCACTCTCTGTGGAACTGGTGCCATGATCCAGCATAGCAAATCCTGTGCTGTTACATCAAGGCTTTAAAGCGATTTCTCAGTATTCAGAGAGGTCTTTCCTTTTTAGACAACAATAGAAAATAATCTGGATAGACCCTGACCCTTAACCCACAACAGTGAATGTCTCAAGCATGCTACAACGGATCAGAGTTGTTCTTAGTGCCCTTTGCCCTTTAGCATGTCTGAAAGGCAAACTTCTCACAGAATCAGAGATAATCACTCCTGAATGCTTAGCACCCCTGGGCTTTCAGCCTAAGGGCACAGGGGGGTGGAATGATGACCTTCTGAGGACCCTCCAGCCCTTTTCCTTATAATTCTATGATTCAGACTGTCAACTAGAGATATTTCAAGGAATTTTGAGATGAACACAAGATTAATGTGACTTACATACCAAAAATATTGCCCCAACATTGTTCATTAGCATGTAACTTCTATTAATGAGCCAAGTTTCTTTCAGTGACTGGTTTTGTCAGTTGATATGCTAAAAGCATTGCATACTGAGCAGACGCTGATTCTGAGCAGACGTGTGGCAGGACTACTTCACACCCAGGGCACTGAAAAACTAAAGCTGTTCAGAATTCTCCACAGTCTAAACAGAATCTTGAATGATAAACACATGAGTAATGGTTCAAAAGTCACAGATCTGATTAAACTGTTTCATACACATTACCTATTACCACTATGCATGCAATCACCCTGCACTGGGGTTTGTTCAGGATTTCTGGAGTTTCCCAGGTGTGGGGAGGCCAGATGGAGAGCTATTTAATATGGGTGGAGGCCAGTTGGCTGACAGAAGCCCTAAGACCGATATGCTTGAGTTTTCCTTCTCTTCTGCAGTTGTGGGGCTTTTTTCCTGTTTTTTTTTTTTTTTTTTTGTCGCAATGTTCTAAAGGTCCACAGTTTGGTGTATACAAGGAACAATATTTATAACTGAGTTGCCCTTTTGTGATAAAGGAAAACTACACAGGGTCACCATTGGCCAACACATACCTAGGGCCTAATGACTCAAGTTTCCAGAGGAGTGTTGCTCTTATCACCCTTGTTTCCCTGATGGCTGGCAGCTTGCCTTGCAAATGATCTGTAAGCAAAAATCTAGTCAGGGAGGAGTTTTATAAGTAGAAGCTTTTTTTTTTTCTTCACTCATAGGAAAATGAAAGGACCTGACTTTTACAATATTTGGTAGTGCAATTTGACACGGCACTAATATAGGGGGAGGTTCCTCCCTTCCAATCTTCCCTGCCCTGCTGTAGGTGGTTGTTAGATATATGTCATGGCTGTGATTACTCTGCAAAGTGGATTGTGGCCACTCCTGACACATCCTGGGTGTATACACGGTAACCCCTCTATAGCTCCCCAAGTCTTCTTTTCCAGGTGGACTTGCAGAATGCATCTCCAAAAACTGAAAAAGAGCACATTTGCTCACATTTTCACAAGTAAGTGCATTTGTTTTTCTGCCTGAACAACATCCTTCCAGATAATGGTTGTACTGCTTTGTGTGTCTTCCTATATGGAGGGGAGCTCTTGTAAACTTGGTGTCTTCAGAATGTAAGTCTTTAAATTCTGCCTAGGCCCTTGTGAGAGACGCTGGGAAGTGCTAGGATGCTCTAAACGTCTCCAAGGAGTAATTCAGAGTACCTGCATGAAGCCCTGGGGTGAGGCTCCCTCTGAGATCCAAGAGAGACAGGTGAGATGTGAACTGTTCCCATGGCATCTGAGGTTTGTAGAGTTCGCTATCCTGGGGTCTGTTGCTCCAAACTTTCAGTCATAATTTTTTTTATTATCATGAAAATCACTATGGAATTAATGTAATGTAATTAGAAAGTTGAATATCTCTCAGCTCTCTCTACATTAGATTTATGTATTAAGTTACCTAAATGGACCAGTGTCCAGTCAGGATAGCATTTTCTGGACTCCTGACTCACTGCCAGTCTGGGGCTGAAGTGAGCTAAGTAATATCGTAATAATTCTTACAAATTATTTAACAAATATTAAATTATTTTCTTGACAGGCTTCTTCCGCCACTGCTGATTTGTATCATGGTGCCTGAAGTGCTCTGCTTCCATTTAAAGCTTTTTGTGCCTAAGCCTCTGCCTTCTGCTGGCCTAGCTGTCTTGATCTTTTTGCAGCTGCCACTTCAAAATTTGAAGATAAGGGGCCATCTAACATAGCAGCCTTTTTTTTTTTCTATCCATGGCCATTAACGTTTTTTGCTTTTTTAGTGCCTTTTTTTTTTTCTTAAAAAGATACCTTTGTCTATAGCTTCCTGCTACAACTTCAAGGAAGAGACATTTATCTATTACCTTACTGCTGCACTGTGAAAGTCATGAATTATGTTCCTCTACACAGATAGATTTTCACCCTGCTTTCAGTAGGTCTCCATTAACCCGCATCTGCCAAATTAAACTGACAGGTTTAGAAAAACTTGACACAACAGATTCTAAAATTAGGTCTGCTACAAAAATCAGAGAGATTGAGACCGTGGTTTCCTCCCTCTGTGCAGCTTTAGTTGAATCAGAGTGACATGATAATACAAAGAGCTAAAAGGGAGAAACAATGTTTCAGTCCTCTTTTATAGTAGGGTTTTGTTATTCTTGCTTTAAATTTCAGTGACAAAAGTGGTTCAGAAATCACTAACAAGAGTTTTCTGACATAGATGTGCCTTGTGTTCCTTTACTGGGGGCTTTATTCCTTTTTTCTTTTCTTTTTTTTTTTTCTTTTATTCTTTTTCTTTTTTTTTTTCCTTTTTGACTATTCTGAGGACTTCCAAGGATGGTATATAGAGCGATTGTTGGGTAAGAAGGGAACATCATTTTAAAGAGAAATTGCCAAGCTTAATTGGCCAAAAATTGACACAAGCTAAAGTTCCAAAAAATGAAATCCCTACAGCCAGCATGTGTTCACTGTGAAGTGCAGTCAGGAAAATCAGGAATAATATTTTAAAAGGACTTTGGCCACAGTTCCCAAACAATCAGCTGTTTTAGCTAAAGTCTTGGCAGTGAACCCACCAACATTCTTGAAAACCTTCTTCATATTGAGAACACTGGGGCGAGCATCTTGTCTGCCTACTGTATGAGGACCATGGGCAGAACCAGTTCTTGGGGTCTGGAGGTGCCCAATCAGTCAGAAATGCTTGGCACCTAAACATGTCAGCAAATTCTTAGAAGTCTCAGCTGTTCCCCCTTTTGGTTCCCCTTTTAGGAGTTATTTGTTTCTCCAAAAATAAAAATAATGAAAAGAAAAGAAGAAAGCTGATTTTGGTGAACTGCTTGAACAAGCATACTCTTGGGTGTTGAGCATAGTGTTGTGTATTGTACATGAATTTACACTTCATTGCTGTGAAACATCAGGTCACATCAGAGAGATTCTTTGCAACCATGCAAGAGGAAAGCAATATTATTAACTAATATCTACTGACTTCAGAAACTAAAAGAAACAGAGGACCTGGAATAGGTAGCCTGGGCTACCCCAAGATTACACACAGCATTTTCTCTCACAAAAATGCAGAAGGAGCTGCTTGATAGGAACACTGGGTTAATAAACGTTGACAAATACCAAATCTCACCCTTACTCAAGATCTCTTAATTTTTACCATAGAGTTCTTTATGGAGCTCTGCTGCTGAGGAAGCCTCCGAAATTCTCAAGAAAATGCAAAAGATGAATAATTTTGCATTTCTTAAAACTCTGAAAACACCGAACCAGACAGCACACTCTATAAATTAATATTTAATACACGGCAGATGACTCGTAATTTTCCCTTCTGAAAGTGAAAATCAAAAATGGGAAAGTTGCTATGTCACAAGCCACAGTTTGAAATAGAATTTCTAAACAAACTTTTCTCTCATCAGGTGTCCAAGGAAGACTCATGCCATACAGCGCCTGTTGCAGTTTGCAGGAAGCTGCGCCTGTTTGTTGTTTTCTTGCTTCAAGGACTACTGAGATTACTAAATCCAGGGGACCCAATTAAGTATCTCCTCCTTCTGACTGTTTTCTGGTTGCTGTTTTACAGTTCCTAGAGAGGCTGGGACCTGTGAATCTCAGTATATCTACCTAGTAAATTGTTTGGCAGGTTATGTTTCTGTGGAGGTGAAACCCTCACTTTATAGAGGGCCAAACTGAAGCTGCACTTTGGAATAGGGAAAATACATTTTTATTCCATAATAGCACTGCTTTCACTGAACAGCAATCTTGCACTGTCCTTCATTTGGGGTAATCTTTGATGCACTGAATGTCAACATTTTGGTATATTTGCATTTTGTATTAACTCATTGTCAATATTTAGGTAGTTTTACAGGATTTAACATTTTACAGTAACAAGACTTCATATTATAGCCTTGCAGTTGCCCACATTGATACAAATGTCTGCATCCCAGAGATTTTAATATTCATAAATTAATGTAACACATTTAGTTATGACACGCTATCATCAGAGTGACTTTAGGTTAATTTTATCCTAAACAAAACATAAAGCTGCCCTATCTGGCAGTTTCTTTGTCAGAGTCCAAATGAATAACAAGAGCACTGAACAAATGAGCTTTATGTTGATGTATGCTACAACACAGTCTCACTGGACTTGCTTCTCTGGGATCACCTGTAAATCTCACATTTTCCCCGGGCATTTCTAAATACTAATAAAATCATTCAGAGTTCTACCTCCCCTGGAAGAACGATAAGAAATTTTTATTCTAAAACAATTAATCTTCACTCAGCAGACTGTCCTTTGTTTGTTCTTGGGGTGTTTTATTTTGCAAAATGAGTGAGGACTGTGTTGGAACTTTTATTTTAGTCAGAGACCAATGTCACAACCCTAGAAACTCGTTTTAATAATTTAATCAAACATCTTTAAGAGTAGATTGTTCTGCTTCTTGAGTGGCCTGTCACATACCATACTACATTATAGCATGTGTATATCTCAGTATGTGTTTTTGTGCACATGCATACATGTAACTTGGTCTGCATAGATGTGCGTCATTTATCTGTACCTCTAAAAGGGCTGAACAGGACCAAAAATGGACCTTTCCCCAAGAATATGTTAATAACCACTAGAATAGTTGAGATTCAGACGTGTTGAAGCAAGAATTCACAGAGGGATTTTTTCTGTTGTATAATATGTATCTCTGTATTATTGTGTGGCAAGGACACCTTCTTATAGCCCTAGCTATATAGACTATAGCGTTTTTTAATTTTTATTTTATTTTATTTTATGTATGTGTTTTCCTGTGCAAATTTTATAAAAGCTATACGCAATAGGTTTATTTTACTATTCAGTTAATTTAAAACTCTTGTGTGCTGGTCCAATTTAAACAACTGTAGGAGATCAGACTGAAACAAACAGAAAAGAATTACTTCCTCCAATGTTGACTTTCAAATTGGTTGACAGACCCCAGAGATTAAGCGATGGATGCTCGGTATCTCTCTGTTAGGATCATTTTTTATTTTTAATAGAAAAATTCTGACTGAGACAAAAAGGCCAAGCAAGTTAGTGACTAGCAAAGTATATCTCATGTGGATAAGTCAATGGGAAAATAAAAATCCCAAGCATCATACAGTACCTCAATCCCTTTACATGAGCCAAACATCTTTGAAGCTAGTAGTAATTCATCCATCTATGGATCTACATCTGTTTGCTTAATAGGTGACACAAGGCTGGATTTTAAATGAGTCTAACCCAATAACCAGACTTATGTAACAGGCTTTTCAGGAAGATGGAGAAGGAAGCCTTAGTGTTAAGAAACCTTAGCTCAAAGTATCAGTTCCAGTAGCTCCAATGGCTAACATTAAACCTTTCTGTCTGTCTGTCAGTATAACTTTCCTTTGTATTTGCTTCACTCTGGCTATCACATTTGCACTAAGGCTCCTTTTGCCCTGTTGTTAACCTATATGAATACACAGGTGTGTGCATAATACATGAACAAAGAAATACTATTGTTTCAAAGAATTTCTTTCTCATGGTTGTTGCTGCAAAAAAATACACATCACATGCAACTACTTTTCTTAATCACTGCTGAAATGTTACTGATATGTGTCCCATTCTCTGTCACTCAAACTACATTAAAAAGCATAGTAAGGAGTAGACTTCTGTAACTTGTTTGTTCATAATAAAGGTTGTATCTTGTTTTCTTTTACAGGGCTGATCAGGCAGAACATGATTTTTTCTTCCTGTATGCTAGTCTAACTCTACTGACTTCAGATGAATTACTCTTGATTTATTCTGGTGAGAGATGAAGAGGCTGCTGATTTTCTACCTTAGATGACTAGCTGGCACAACAGCAGAAATATTATATGTGTTGGAGGAAAAAAATATGGTGTGCAAAAGCAGAATGTCCCACACAACTCAGTTAGTTTAACTTAAGAAATGTTTTCTCTCAGAAAATGCCAATAAACTAGAGCAACATCTTATTTAATGGTGTGGAAAAATTCCACAATATAGCCATATGAGAAATGTATTTAATTTTCTTCTTTTTTAAGCAAGTCAGCACAAGTAAGGCAAGAGTGCATATTACTAAGTTTTCTAGCACAGCCTAGAAGAGCATATTGAGAGATCCCCTGTAATGCAAATTGGACGCAATGCTAAGATGGAGTGCTTTGTGCAGCTGCAGAGCGCTCTGCTGAACTGATTGGTTTCAGATGCTGTGAATCTCCAACCTTATTATTGGCAGACATTAAAGCAACAGTGTAAACCTTTTGTGTCTTATTCTCTCTTGATTGTACAGGAAGTGGTGGGATAGAATAAACGTTGCAAGGCATCCTTGCGTTGGAGATGCTTTCAGCGATAAATACAACCCTGGCATAGGGAGGCACAACTCTTGTTGACTTGGGTCAGTGCTACGCTGGATTACTCTCGGGATGAGTTTGATCCTCGGTCTCTTTCTAGTAATGAGTGATCTGGCAAGAGCATTAAGCACTACAAGCAGAGAATTAGCAGTTCTGGTACTATCTATGTTGTCAACAGACATGGAAAGCAAGCAGGTGGCAGAAGGAAAATAGTGTGTGTGCTTTACTGGTTTACAAATATACACAGATTAAATCATCAGCAACACACTGACAGAGATAGGACTATTTTCTGCTCCCTTGTAACTGTTTGTACATAATGCATATCTAATACATTTTAAGGCATTTATTTAGGTGCCTTAGCTGCAAGGAAAAGTAGGTGGTTAGGTAGAGAGGACTGTAAGAGGACAAGCTGTGATACTGTCTTTGAGAGCGCCAAAAAACCTTGTATATATACAAGTTGCAAAGCAGTGCATGCCCTACCTTGAAAACAGATTGTCAATATCTTAGCATGAATAAGGAAGCTCATGTTGACAGTACAAGAAGTCTGGGAATGTTTATGTATGTTCTTGTTAAAACTGGCATGTTTAATTCCTGTTGAGCTCCAAGCAAAGCCTTTCTGTTCAATATGATTTTATTTCATAACAGGGCAAGAAGGGCTATACTCTGAAAGGACTAAATTTTAATAACCTCTAAATAGAAAAAAAAAAAAAAAAAAAAAGAAGATATTGAAACAGGGGAAAAAAAGAAAAAAAAGAAAAAAAAAAAAGAGAGAACCAGCAGCTGGCATCAAATGAGACAGAAAGATGTAACAAAGAAATTGGCAGCCTGAGACAGGTGAGAAAAGAATAGTAGCAGGTATACCAGGTTTTCAGACATGTCTTCTCTCTCTCTCTCTCTCTCTTAGTCCCTACACACTTAGCAACGAGACCACTTGCAGCCAGCACTCCCAGTGCTCCTGGCGCATCCCTCTGGCCTGGGTCCAGTGGAAAGTGGACCAAGCTGGGGGCCAGAGGGAGGCTCAAGGGAGGTAGCTGCAAGGATGCTGGATGTTTCCGCTCCTCAAGTGCTCCTTCCCCTCTATCCATGGCATGGTAAGTGTCTGTCCTTTGCCTGTGGGTCCACGAGAGCCCATGCCCAGAAAAGAATTTCTTGATCAGTGTTGTCAGATGGGGAGGCAGTGCCTCTACTGCCAGGCATTACCCCCTGCTACTGTGACAAAAAAAGCTTACTCCCAGAGAGAACTGTTTTTGAAGTTTTGTGCCTTTCTCTGTTCCTCATACCTCTGTTCTATTTGCTCCTTCTTTTCTTTTCCTATGTGTTTCTTAGGGTTTGGGCCTGATCTTTTCCCCACATTTCCAGAGCACCAGACAATTCCTATGATTCCAGGTGAAAAACAGTCTTCTGAAAAATCCTTTTGTGGGGTCTAAGGTATGGCTTGAACTTTTTTTTTTTTTCTTTCCTTTTTTTTTTTTGTTTAAATTTTTTTCTCTTTTTCTTCCCCTCCCCCCCTTTATTTTGGTGTTAATCACACATTTCCCCCTGAGTTTTGACCTTAGATGATTATAAAAAAAACAACTGAAGAGTGTTAAAAGTCTGTGTTCTAGCTGTGCATGGATTTCTCACTGAAGCTCAAGGAAATCATACACTGAAGACAAAGGCCGTTATACATTTTCTGACAGAGAGAATGTAGCCCTAGGGCTTGTTACACTGTAACATCTGAAAAGAAAGGGGCTTCCAGCTAGTTAAGGTTTGTTTCCAAGCTAGATGAAGCTGTGCAAGCTATAAATGACCAATAAAGTCTTTACAGCATAACTGCACTGGAAAGTCACTCCAGGTATGTCTGCAGACTCAGTTTTGTGTGTTTATCTGTATAAATGGCTTATAGAAATAAATGTCACATTGTCTGGTAAAATGAGAGATACATGGAGCATGTATCGTGAATTATGCAAGCTTATCAAAGATAAAAGAACTGATGAATTATAGCTATTGTTTCCATATTTACTACAGCAAGCTCTAATTTTTTATCCTATGAACAAGTAAACTGTGAAGGGATGGATGGATTTCTGATAAAACAAGAGCTGATAAAAGCCCCTGGTGCAGAATGAAGTATATTTGTGTTGTTTATAGCATGCAATTAGTTTTTCCCCCTAATCTCTGACCTTCACTGCTGCTACTAACTCAAGACTATCCTCTCCAATGCTGTGCCACTGCAAAGGAAAATATTAACTTCTTCCTGGCAAAGGTGATATAGGACAAACCAAAATATGTTTAAGCTATAGGTCTTCTGCCAAGCTACAGAAGTATAACTCCCTTGCTAGTCTTTCCTTTAAAGCAAAGGAGATTTAAAAGAACAATCTGAGAGTAGCTTCTGTGGTTTAATCTGAACTGGTCCATTTCGATGCAGTGGAAATCAAACAAACAACACACAGAAAATAAAATTATGTGCTTAACCTTAGGAAGTCATTGATTCAGAGAATGTTTGTTGGAAGGTTCCTCTGGAAGTCATAAGTCATCTAGTTCAGCCTCTCCTCTGAAGCAAAATTATGACCAGCTATAGATCAGGCAAGGCATGACTTTGCCTTGTCAAGTCATGAAAACCTACAAGACTGGAGATCCTGCAGGCTCTCACTATTCCAGTGCTGCATTTATGATCTTTTTTATTAATTCTTCACAAACATTTAATCTGAACCTCCCAGCTGCAGTACGGGTGCATTGCTCCTTTTGATGTCATTTTTTTATAATGGAAACATTTTGGCTACATCAAGTCATAAATTCCCTTCTGGCAGTTGTAGGCTGCTATCAGATGACCACTGGATCACACTGAACAAGCCTATCTATCTCAACTTGTTCTTGACTATCATGTGCTCTAGGGTCCTATCTCAGTAGCCTTTATCAGACACTCTTTCTCCTTACTCCTCTTTCAATGGAAGCCAAAACTGGACACAGTATTTTAAATGCAGCCTCACAGGGGCTGAAAAATAATGTATAATAACTCCCTTTGGTCTGCTGTCCAGGCTTTTCCTAACAGGCAGGGTGCACCTTGCCTTATTTGTGATGATTGCAATGCTGGCTTATATTTTGCTTGGTATTCAAGACATTTATGTCAGGGCTGCTACTCAGATAGTCAGTTCCAGCCTGTATTTATGCATGAATTAGGCTTTTATGCCCACATGCAGAATTTACACTTCTTGATAAGATGCATAAATGTCTGCATAAGATGTCTGTTGACCAATCTTCAAGTTTCTTGAGGTCCATCAGAATTGATGTTTTACTTTCCAGTTTAATAATCTCTTTTCCCTATTTATTATTATCCAAGTTGCTGATGAAATTATTGAAGCGTATAGACCTCAACTCCATTTGTTCCTAGCTGCCAAGCTATTGGTCGCTACTGATTGGGTTGCCTTCCTCATTCAACAACAGGCCCATGTTTTGTCCAAACTTCCTTTTGCTGCTAGTATACTTACTAAAATTACATTATCCTCTAAGTCTAGACTTGGATTTAGCTCCACTTGAGCTTTGCCCTTTCTCCCTAAATACCTGAGCAAATAAATCTTATATTTTTTCCCAGTCACTACAGGTGGGTTAGGGATGTGACATACTTTTTCTAAATTCCTTTCCCCATTATATCCCTAGTTCATTGGTCTTGATCCAAAGACCATCAAAAGACCAACCTCTGATTTCATACTGTAGCTGTACCATCCAGAAGCTTCTTCATACGGGATGCAATGCTCCCTTCTCTTCTCTCCCCAAAGAAGCCTGTGCACAGGGTGACTCATACTGTCCCACTCAGTTGCTGTCGCTGTGCTCACACTGTAGCCCTGCAACCAGTCATGACCTTGCAATTCTTCCTGACTGTTGCTCAAACTCCATACAGTAATGTATAGACCCTAGAGGTAAGTCTTAGAATGTGTTTGCCTCTGAGCACAGATTTGATTCATCAGCCATCAGACTCTGTCAAAGGAATACTCTAGTTGTGGCAAAGCTAATTAAGAAACTGATCAAAGATCAGAGGCTTGATAAAAAAACACAGTAAAGTAGAAACAAAAATCTGTTTTTAACAGACAACTCTGATCATTCAGAAGTAGTCACTGGCCCTGGATAATAGCTAGTCTTGATCTTGCAGAGATGGCAAAACTTACAATGTATCCACAACTAATGGCTGAGGCATGGAACACTTTTTTCCTAACCTTCTTCCCTTCCTCCTTAAGTCTTTGTGTGCCAAAACTTGAGAGCAGACTGCTTATCACTTGGATAAGCGTTCAGTCACAGAGTGTACTAGCCCTGCCCTGTGTCTGGATTTCATATGGTGACCCCACTCTAACAAGGAATTCTACAGGTAGAATATATAGGGTGCAAAACATGTGCTGCTTCTTTTTTTTTCTATGTTTACTGGCCATTATATTGAGCTTCCTCATTGGCTTTTCTATTACCTTGCACTTTATTTCCTTTGGTATTCTTGGATGACTCATCATGACTTGGATGACTTATCTGAGCCCTGTGACTTCTTGTACTTTAATTACAGGAGTTGCTCCTTAGTATTCACTGTAGCATTATGTTTATCACTCTGGTATTTGCATACCTATCTGCCAAGGCCATTATCTGTTCCAAAACCTATCTGAGTCACTCCTCTTTCTCAGTAACTCTTTTGGACATGTCCCATTGTCAGTGCTCCATTCCAGCATATAATTGAAGCCACAGTGTTCTCTGTAATATCTTGTCTGTGTTTCTCTTCAGTTTCTTCACAAAATCTGTCAGGACAGGTGAGGTTTGCTCCAGTCCATGCTGTCTTAGACAGACTCCCTAACAACTGTTTAATAAATATTAACCTAGTCACTTCAGTCCAATCCACCAAGCACATTGTAAAGAAGAACAAACTCTACGACAAATTGTTCAGAATAACTTCTTTTTAGCCACATAATCTGCAAATGCAACTGTATCCAAGGTCTGGTGGTTTGTGGTTTCCACAAAAAACCCGAAGAAATAAATGGAGGTTTGCTTCACTCTAAACTGTTGTTGGCACCTCTTCAAAGGTGATCACTCAGCTTAAGTAAGGACTGGTGAAGACTTACTAGAAACATGTCCATGTATACAGGCAAATCCTTGAAGTATTTTCTTCAAGAGCGGTTGTCATCACTACTGTGGTTTGCAGACTGATTTAGATGCTATTTATGGACTATGGATGTTCCTTTCTAAATTGCATGAATTTGTAAACACCAGACCATTATCAACTTTTTAAATCAGGCAATCCTGAGTGGTACTTAGATGAATTATTTCTTTTTAATGGGATCTCTGATAAAGGTATGCAAATCTCAACTTTCTCTGAAATCAGTTCCCCTACATTCAGTTAAGCTTCAGCTTCTGTCCCGTCCCGTGGTGCATCATAATGTACCAACATGGAGAAAATCCCACACGAACTTACTCTATCTTTATTAGTAATTTCTCTTAGCATCTACTTTTGATTGACAAAGTTATTAACACAAACAAGACACTGTGCTACATGATTTGATCTGATCTAGTAGGACTAATTCAATCTTCTTGTGTAGAGCATAAAAGTGTAATGCAAGGGCTCTGTCTGCTACATACACATCTGCTGCTTGCAACCCACTGGGTTGTGCTCTACTTCCTACGTAATCAGATTGTTCTCCGTAGAATTGTGATTTTATAAGGAAAAAAATATACATCTGTGAATGAGAAGCCAAATTTACTCCTGTCTGTGTTAAAGGTGTCTAAGGCCACAGTAGGAGAAAAGCTGCAGAATAGGGCCAAGTGGCTGTGTTGACAGAAAATGGCATACATTGTTCTTACATCCATAGATATGTGGGGAGCTAGGGAAGAGGCTGAAAAGCAGTGCCTTTTGGTAAAAGGGCTCTGTCAGCATGATCAATAGCTGTAGTGACAACTCAGGCTCTTGTGGACTGCTAGCAACAAACACAAACCTTCTCCATTCAGAGAAATTCCCCTGGGGATAGAGAGTCTTAAAATATGCATTCTTTATATTTCTCTGTGCCTGTTGTGTTGAAATAACCAGTAGCTCTTCTAATTTTATGGTAGTAAGGCTTTGGTACTACCTCATCAGAAGATAATACTTCAGGTACAGTATTTTATTGTATTCAGATAAATTCTTTTTCTTAATATTCAGATACAGTCTTGGGAAAATAGAACTACTTGTGAAACATAAAAATGCAAGCCAAACTATTTCTTCCCCCATTAACTTCAGAGGTGGCTGTCAATCTTCAGGTTTTCTTATTTAATATAATATTGTTTTATTGCTTTTTGAAACGCTTATGTTCTTACAGTTTTCCCCTATAGATCTCTCTAACCCATACCACAAAGTTTGATTGGTTTTTGCACTGTTCAGGATTGTCCTTTTATGGCAGAAATAGCAAGCATTATTTGTGTGCTGCTCCATGCTTTATGTTGGTTTAGGGTAATGTGAAGTGAAGGTGGCCCAACTATAAAAGCATTCAGTTTATCTGCTACAAGGTAGTCTGTCATACAGTATGTTGCACGGTCAGCAATATTATTGCTTCGTGCACTGAACTGACTGTAGAATCATAGAATCATAGAATTGTCTAGGTTGGAAGAGACCCTTGGGATCATCGAGTCCAACCATCTACCCTACTCTACAAAGTTCTCCCCTACACCGTGTCCCTTAGCACTGTATCTAAACGGCCCTTAAACACAGACAGGGATGGTGACTCCACCACCTCCCTGGGCAGCCTGTTCCAATGCCCTACCACTCTTTCGGTGAAAAATTCTTTCCTAAT
>BJBW01017579.1:0-54493 GCA_004320125.1 Scolopax mira
CACGGAGCTGCCTGGTACAATAGTTTTTGGTACAACCCAGGAATAGATGCTGCTGCTGTTGACCTGGAGTTTGGTGGCAGAGACCATGACCATTCCCTTTGCAAACAGGTGATGATGCTTCTACCACGCCACATTTGTGAGCACTCTGGTGCCTTCTGCAGGGGATCAGCAGTTTGGATTTCCTCCAAAGTCTTGAAGGGTGAGTGCCTCTTACAGCAACCTGGGAATGATGAACATGCCTTTGCAAAGAGTGTGCTGATACTGATGAGGGCCAGAAAATTATACTTGTTGAAGGCAAGTTTCCTGATGAGTCAGGTTGCCCTCATGGATCTCATTAAAAATGTCCAGAAAACAAGGAGACCACAGCTGTCATTGCTAAAGAGGCAACAGCACAGCTCAATGTGATACTCGATGGCGCTAGGAAAAATAGGCCTTCATTTTCTGTCCCAGCACAGACTCTAGAAGTGGCTCGTGTGACTTTATCTGTCCTGACAGATAATTTTGCTCATGGTCAGTGCATCAGCCTCCTCTTCTACAACACTTTTGTGGCAGTTTTTTTTTTTTTTCCCTGTAGAAGCTGGGGCGTTGCTTCATAAGCCTAAATCAGTAAGTTTTCAACTAATATCCCCTAAATATTTTCCAGAGGTGGTGCAGCCTGTTATCCAGTAGATTTAAGTGTACTGATGGCAGGTTTGCTTCATTGTGTGAGCTGTCACGGACCCCCCAGAAGCTGTTCTTATTATGTGGGGGTATTTCCACCGCAGATTGAAAACTACAGGTCTGGATCATTGATATCCTCTGCGGCGGCGGATGCGGGCTAGATGGCAGTGCAGCCCGCTGATGAGGGTCTTACCTCCTTGCTGTGGGGCAGCTCTCCCCCCCGCTGCATGTAGAGGATAAAGGCATCCTCCAAGCATCCTTTTTCCTCCAGATTTTGCAGCTGCTGTGCCGGGATGAGATGCGTCTCTCGCTCCTTCCACAAAATCCCAACTGGAGGAGAACAGGGAGATGAGCCACGTGCGTGTGCCTTCTCTGTTGTCCACCAAAATCCATCCAGGGGTTGGTGGATTTGGGACAGGTGCCTATGAAATCCAGGGATGCCAAGTGAGCTCCAGGGACCCAAGTGCAGCAGTGGGGAAGAGGCTGGACACAGGGGACTCAGCAGGTCACCCCACTGCAGCTGATACCAGAGGGACAGGTCAACTCTGTGGTGGGTGATGGACCTACCTACAGGCATGGGTAGGGCAATGTTCATGGTCCCTCACCTTACTCGATCTTGGGGCTACCCCACCTTTTCTACAACACCCTTTCTTTTTCATATCATACAGCAGGGCATTTTCTGGCGTGAACGTGACAGCACTACTTTCGTTGTTGCTCTTCCTCCAGGGGCATGAGTAGAAGATTTTGTAGTTTACAAATTTTTATCAAGGTAAGCAAGTAGGTAGCACCTATTCCCCCAGACACTGTATCCTATCTATGGTATCTGTACTTCTAGGAACTGGGCTTACATCCCACTGACTTCAGAATGACAGATACACCTATTTCAACTTATCTCACATTTACGTGTCCCCTAAACAGCAACTTTCCAAAACTAGTAACATCAACATATGCCTAGAGATGTGCGCTGCCTTCAGCTGGAGCCATCATTTATTAGCTCCCCTGAAAATAAAACCTGTCAAGATCGAACTGGTAAACTTACTCCTGACTTTAAAGAGAAAAATGGGGAGCACTGAACTCTCCGGGATGAGATGAAAGCTTCAGCAGGAATCTGAAAGATCCAAAGGAAAAAAAAGTCACTGAGAAAGTTTTGATTTCCAGCACAGCCCCTTTCACCTATACAGCCTGCTCAATGGCTATTCAGTGGCTTTCTGATATTCTTTATATGAAATCCGTGTTGGTAGAAAAATACCACCTGACTGGGTAAGAAAAATTACTGATGACCTGATCCAAAGCTAATTGAAATGAATCCTAGTGAAAGCACCACAGAACTAAGCTTTCACAAAGACTTAATTGGATTTTGGATGGAGCTCTAGAGGGGCTGGTTGGTTGTGTGGGAGATGTTTTACCTGCTGTGCTTTCTTTTATTATTTTTTTTTCTTTTTTTTTTTTTTTTTTCTCCAACCTGCTGGAGCCCAGTGGTGGAATTTTGGGCATAGTCTGCTGTCTCCTCTGGCAGGCAGAGGATATTTCTGAGTCCACCCACAAAAAATCTGTGCTGGTGAATATCTCTGGCTGTTTGCATGCACACAAGCAAACAAATACACAGGCTGCATTAAAAAGCATCACTGGTATTATAGAGTCAAAGAAAGACGTAATAAAAGGCAAAATGAAGTCCATGTAATTCTGTGTCACTGTTGTATACTCAAGGGCATTTTTCTGACTTCTTAATGGCAGATTTTTCAAACTTAATAATATTCTTTTAATGCATTTATGAAATCGCCAGAGGTTTTTTAGTAGCAAATTAATACAAAACAAAAATCCCATTGCTCAGCAGTGTGTTGACACACAATTTGATCATAGACAGGGATGAAACTTCCCAATCCACTTTTCCTGGATGGTTTTCAAGGGGGTGAGCTCTCTTTAGTCCCATCCCACACTAGAAGACAGTGTCATGGACACCTTTTCCCTTCTAATTCCTGGCTCTAGGTCACCAGTCATCGTCTCTTAGCCATTTTCACCTAGTTTTCATTTCCCAGACTGTATTAGTCTCTTTTTCTGCCCATCTCAATGGGCAGCTGCCTTCTGAGCTCCAGCTTCCTTCTCCTTGGCCAGTGTCCTCTCCCACCTTGGTTTCCAGTCACGCTGGATAAGTGTGGTCTAGGCTTGTCCAAAACTGTTTCCAAAGACCTTTTCTGAGATCTTTACTTAAATTTAGAGTTTCAGGGAACATCCCGCTTAATCTCCCCTATGTCAAGATCAGTGAGTATAAAATATTTAAAGAAATAGGCCATGGAGCCTAAGAAGAGTCTTCTGTCCACGTGTGAACTGATTTTTAATGGTCTTGCAACTTGGCCAAATTTAGGCAAAATTTCATGTCTCCCCCAAAGGCCTTTTTCTTCATCAAGCAAGCTGTCCCTTAGGAATTTTAGGATAGAAATTGTAAGGAAGGGTGCGTTTCTCAAGAAAAGGAGCCCTAAGTTTGTGTGTTTACTTTTACCAGCATAGGGCTACATCTTTTCACATCATTTTGTTTACAGGAAGAGTGGATTCACTTGGACTGAAGTGAAATTAAACAAATGCAAATGCCCTGCAGCCTGTCTCAGCCTGATAAACAGAATGGTAAAATTTACCCGAAATGCGTCAAGTTTGGCAAAGTTATAAGCAGAGAAAATGTGTCTTGCAATAGCAAATATCAACTGATGTAAAATTAGGCAGTGCTATCAGCT
This sequence comes from Scolopax mira, assembly GCA_004320125.1. Lineage (NCBI taxonomy): Eukaryota > Metazoa > Chordata > Aves > Charadriiformes > Scolopacidae > Scolopax > Scolopax mira. The sequence continues at coordinate 3,387 of BJBW01017579.1, forward strand.
CCACCTATAAAGTTACATGTCATGGAGTCAGCAGAGGATGAAAGGAGAAACCTAAAACAAAACCCACTACAAAAGGAAGAAGCTTTAATGGCTTAAAAATATAACAAGGTCTCTACTTGGGCAGTTTTGGAGTCTGAGGAGATAATGTACTGGGTTCTTTCTTTTCCCGGCTGTGTAACAAGAGCTGAGAGAGAAAATTGATTTTTCATGCAAAATATTGAGTTGCAGTTCACTTGTAATTTAATTTATTATTTTTATACTCTGCACATAATTTGTTAGGGCGCCCTCCTATCTCTGTAACGTTGTTGGAAAAGGCAATATCGAACAGTTTGCTAGCAATATTAATTTGCTGTATTATAGGCATTTCTCTTATAATCTTTACCATTGTTTCCAGGCCATAAAATGTAACTGGTGTGTGAGTGTGCAAGTGTTTGCAGGCTGGGGAAGCACCACACGCTGCTCGGACGCATCGGTCACGCAGATGGGTGGTAAACCCACAACATCTCCAGGCTAAGGATTGTGTCACAGCTTGTGTGGAAAACTGGGTTTGGGGGCTTTATTTATTTTTTTTTTTAAAGTTGCTCATCTGTTTCAATTTCCCTTCTCCCACTGGTTCTGAATGCTTCACTCCTGCCTTCCTCCTCCTTTTTTGCCTTTTATTTATTCTAGAAACTCAGCAATGCAGGGTTGCGAGAAACCAAAATTTTCAAGGTTTGTGTCTGTTTGATATGGGCTTTTAGAGGAGTTTAATATTAAACAAAACCAGACACCCCCTCCCACAACTTGAAAGCTGAGGCCCTCCCTCTTGAATTGCCATGTGGTTTGCAATGTGTGGATGGAGAAGATGGTACAGGTGATACAGAGCAGCCTTCAGCCACCTTTACTCCAGGAGAGATCTCCTCCAGCTGATGGTGGAACCCCTGAGATGTGCTTATGTCTTCTTGGTGCCAAGGAGTCAGAGAAGCTGGGGGAGGATTTGTGTCCTGAGGAGGTAACTGAGCTCTGGTTTCAGCAGCTCCAGCGTTCAGAGCCCGGCGTGTCTTTGCATCCTCCAGGTCTCAGGGCCGCACAATTGTCATCTGAGGTAGAAACTAAGATTAAGTTTCACTGGAAAAAGAAAAGAAAAAGGAGGAAAAAAGGTTCCAACCACAATGTCACCTTGTAGGATAACTTCATCTGTTCCCCTCTTGATCTGAATTTCACTGAATTTTTAGAGTTGGAAGGGACCATAGAGATCATCTAGTCCAACTCTGATACATTATGATTTTCCTTTTATACTTTTTCTAAAAATACCAAGCCAAATTGAACCTAGCTTCAAGCCGAGTTATGCCAAACTTAAATTTGCTGTAATTAGACTTTTCTCAACTTCTTCTTTTGCTCAGTCTTAGCTTAATTATTAAGTGATGCAAAGACACCCCGTCACCACAGATTTTTTTCTGCTTACGAGTAAAGCTTGGTAGCTCACCAGCTGGAAGTTATTGTCGAGTGCCCAAAGGTAGAAATGAATAGCACTTATTTCAGTAGCCGGGCATCTCTAATCACCAGTTTTATTCTCAGTCACCACATATGGCCAGAATCCCCTTTGCCAGGGAACCTCTGCTACCTAGCAGATTTCGGGCAGGAAGGAATAAAGGGTTGGATTTTGGTTGTTGGGGTTTTTTTGTTTTGTTTTGTTTTGTTTTGTTTTTTTTCCTACAGCCTGGAAATGCTGGAGAGCAGCCAGTTGTGTTGGAGTCACTCTATTAACTGCTAAGGTTACACTTTGTGAAAAGCTCCACGCGCACAGAGAATAAGTACAACCAACAATTTAGTACAAAATGCCATTCCTTAGTCAAACAGAACAAGCCCGGGATTGCACAGGCAGGGCTTTTCTTTATTTGTCCAAAATGAATTGATACGTGTCTATTCAGAAGGTGTAATTCCTGTAATAAATGATGAAGAATATCTACAAGGGACTTCCAGCGTGGGGTCGGACCTGAGGAGGTGACTCACTACGCGGGGGGACAGGGAATACCGTTTCCTTTCTTGGGAGAAATGATTGAATTTCAGTATAATTAAGACAGGTGGGGGCAAAATTTCTTCTGGTCTACGTCTCTTATTTGAACCAGCATCCATGGCTTCACTCTTCGCTAGGGATTGATTGCCATCTTCTTGGCAGGGAGGGTCTCTGGAAACTCCTCTCCCACAGCCCTCGTTACGCGCCACTGCATCGGGGTACAAGCCACCTCCTGGCTCCAGGTGGGTACCATCACTCTGCCCGAGGCTATGGGCCATAGCCCAACCGTGGCCAATTAAGAGTATATCTGTGTGTCTGCTCTTAGTCTGCTGTAGGTAAGTGCACTTCAACCTCCTGGCAAATGTGTGCCAGTGGGAAGTTATGATGGGCACCTCCTTCCCAACCTTCCCATGGTAGCTGGTTGGTGTCCTCTGCTTGCCCCTGGCTCTCCACGCATCTCCTGGACGTGCTGTCCAGACAGGTTCACGCGCTGGGAGAGAGTCAAGAGCTGCAAGACATCTGGGTTCACTGGTTTGGCACTAATCATGGGAATCCTAAAAAGCTCTGTTTACCACTCATCTGTCATTGTCAGTTCCCAGAAACAGCAATGCCGGGAAAGAAAATGGGTGTTTCTAAGCTAAGAAGGTACTTCTCATGTCAAGTAAGATATTTGCTATTTTTCATGACATTATCAACAACTGCATTTAAAAGAATGACATGAAGGTTACAAAGCAAAGCATAAAAAAGTTGTGAAATGTCAGTATTAAGGTTGCCCTTCCTGTGCATACTGTACTACATAAACTTTAATAGTAAGTTGGGTATTATGTTTTTTCCATGGCGCCCTTTCAACAGTTGAAGTTTTTTTTTTATAGGACCTCCATCTCATTTCCTACTGAAATAGCAAGTTGTTGTTATTTGGGTGGGAGATTTAGGAAGGAAAAGGAAGTTTTTATGGGCTGGAGGAGCTGACTGCTGCCATGAGCGACTACATTCCCCATCTGTTTTTTAGGAATAACCTAAAGCACGTCTTTGCAAAGCCCAGTGCCAGAGCGTGCACACCCAAGTGAGATTCAAATGAGGGTGTGCAGGTGCCAGAGGTAATAGAGCGGTGCTAGTCTGGGTCTAAACCAAATCCTTCCAACTAGTGGGCAGATTTTTTCCAGAGCTACCCTGTATACAGAGCATCTGTATAGCTCTGAATTATGCTGTATAGACAAATTGCAGATGCACAGCCATCCGTGGGCAATGTTAGAGCCCATCTATGTGGCTTTTGCCACATTAGCAGATGCTAAGGAGCTTTGCCTCTATCAAAGCTGGCTGAGCACATCTGGGCTGGTGTCGTGCAGCCAAATAGATATGCCTGGAGCCCCCACTGGTGTCGTCAGTATCTCGCAGGTATCCACCTGCAGCACTCCCCATTCTCCTGTACACCCCCTCTGCCTCTGGTTAAGGTCTCATCCTCACTTGCCCCCATAGCCTGGAACCTGTGGGACTGCACCTGCTACACCTGAGCAGCAGATGGTGGGAGGGTTTCATCAGGGCTTCACTTCTTCCTACCTCAGCTGCTATTTGCAAGTAGCCTATTAGGAGCTTCAGTAGATTTAGGCTTCTCCAGGTCAGTTTGTGAGGTCCAGGAGCAGGGAAACCTCTGGAAGTGGGTCTCCCTGCTGACAGCTGTACAGGGCTGATTTTTTTCCAGGCCAGCATCTCCAGCTAAGGCCACCCTTTATCTGCAGAAAATCCAACCCCTCTGTGTTTTCAAAGGGGCCCCTTTCTCTGCCTGTGCACAATTTCACTCTTCTCTTTGGAAGTCAGCACTTCAGTGTGTCTTAAGAAGGTTCCTGTCATGAGGAAGGGCATCATAATTAGTGTACTCAAATTTCTTTGGAGATGAAATTTCCTGGAGGTATTCAAGAGACGAGTTGATGAAGAGATGGTGCTTGGGGGCATGGATTAGTAGTGGATTGGTGTTGTTTTGGGTGTGGTGTGGAGTTTGTGTGGGTTCTGTTTTGTTTTGTTTTTGTTTGTGGGTTGTGTGGGGTTTTTTTGTTTGTTTGTGGGGTTTTTTGGTTTTTTTTTTGTTTTTTTTTCATTGGTTGGACTAGATAATCTTAAAAGGTCCCTTCCAACCTAGGGGATTCTGTGATTCTGTGAAAATCAAAGTCTATTGACTGAGATAAAGAGGAGGTCAATGCATTTGATACCAGAAAGAAAAAAAATAATCCCAATATATGCATGACCATTATTAAGCATTTTAAGTAGTATACCTTCTCAGAGATTCAACTTAGGGAGCAGGGGGAGGAAAAATCCAAAAAGTACTATGCTTAACTAACAGCTGAATAATTGCTTACCTCTTGTGCACCAGGCCAACAAGGCTCACAGCCTGCTCAGCCAAAGCTGCATATCAAATTGATTGGAGGAGGAGGGGGCAAAGTGATTCTTCAATGTACATATCAAAGGGGAATCCCAGTAATGAATCCCTAATGACAAATATCTGCTGATGATCTATTGGTGCGGGCCTTTGATTGGGGTGGAAGTGAAATACCTTCATGTGGTGGGGGCAAAGGTAGAAGCTCGGTTCTTCTTGATGTAATTAGTAGCTCGGTCCAGACTGGTCCAACAGGAACAGTCCTCCTGTTTGGACCTCGCATGGCTTCACGTTGAATCCAGCCAGGAAGTAAAAGTAGAACAGAAGGATTCAAAATTGCTTTAGACACGTTTATTGCTGTAGCTTGAGGAGTACTGAGGCCCTCACTTGTGAAGGAACAGGCAAGTTGAAGCATTCAACTGAGCCGGTGCCTCAGCTCGTGTGTGCACACACTGAACCTTCTGGTGAGGTTGTTCAAACCTCTGGCAGCTTTCCCTGCGTTTTCAAACGCTCACTGGTGATCAGCAATCAGAAGGAATATGAACGCTCTGCTGACGCTTTCCCTTTTTTTGTGCTCAGGATACCGGTGGGTGTGAAATTCACCAGCCAGGTTCACAATTTGCCCCAAGATCTGTCAGGGAAATAATTTGTCATGGTTTCTGCATCCTTTTTTTTTTTTTTTTTTTTGTTGTGTGTAGGTAAAGCCTACAAGCTGCCAGGGTAAATCAGCGCTGGCAGGAGCTAAAAGGAGAGCCTGCTTTCAAACTCGGAGAGCCATCGCTTCCAGTAATCTGAAATCCCTTTCCTCCTTAAATAAGAGCATTATCTTTTAAAAACTGTAGCTATCAATCTGGGGGGATAAGTGAGCATGGTGAAGTGAAGTGGGAATACAGTTCACAACACCTCCATGAGGCAAGGAAATATGATTTCTGTTTTGCAAATGGGAAACTTGAAGGAAAGCACCGAAATGACTGTCTGAAGGCTGGAGAGGCATTTTATATTAAGTGTTTTGTTAAGAAATTAGCGTCCCTGATCTAGTGTTCCTGCTATTAGACCACATCTTTCCCTCTTTTAGACTAAACAACTAAATAAAACAGTTTCATATATAATAGCATATATAATTAAGCCTGTGGATGCCAGAGTGTACTCGAGTGGATGCTGAAGGGTAAATGATCCCAGCCAGGGACCCACAGCAGCACAAGCCTGGAAGGAGAGGCAGGTGAAGAACGTCTGCAGGAAACCCTCAACAAATACCTTATGGGGCTTTTATCACAGAAAGCTAATTAAACGGAAAGTGTCAAATCAAACAGGACAAGACATCCTCATGAAACGAAAGACTGGACAAACAGCATTTGACAAAATATAATGTTGAGTGAATGTCACAGGGCTGAGCCCCCACTGTCTTTTAGGGAAATAGATTAATGGAAAAATAATTTCACGTGCTTCATGAAATTTGCTATACTTCGGATACTTCTTTTTTCTGTTGCTTGACTAACCCTAATGCAAACCTTCAGTTTATTCTGTTGGTAACCTCTTCTGGTCAGATTGTTTTGGAGTGTGGCTATTCCGAATGCATTTATCTGGAATTTTGTCCACAAGCTGTTATTATATTTGTTACATTTTTATGTTAAATATTCCAGAGAAAATGAATGAAACCCTCATTACCCTCTATATGATCTGTCTTGTTCAAGACAGGTTATCTCTATTTTGAGGATTAACCTCTTATTCCACCAGCTCGACATAATGGAGTACTTTTGTACAAAGTATGATGGTTCTCAGGGTAGGACCTGTGCTTTTCTCCCACTTTTTATTGTCTGTGTGTATTGGCTTAAAACTGCTCTCCCACGCAAGCTCATTCTCAGGACTTTGAGAATGAAAGATAGCGTGCAGCAGTTCATGCACTGATTAGTCATGCTCAGAGGTAATTTAATTTTTGACTGTTCAGAGAAAAAAATGCCATTAGATGCTGGAGAATAACGAGGTTTGCTATTGAAGTGTATGAATAACGAGTCCAGAATTGAGCTTGAAGTAAATCTTGGTCATCAGAGAGTCCCTTGCAGGTGTGGCTGATGGGAGAAGGGCTATTCCTACATCCTGCATGAACAGGAGACACTGTGTGTCCAAGATGGACAAATGAAACTGTATGAAATTTCATGAGGATTAATGCTGGGTTCTGCACCTGGGAGTGTGTAATCCTGGATCTATATGTAGACTGGGAGAGGAGAGGCTGGTGTGCAGCCCTGCAGAAACAGATCTGGGGCTTTTGGCTGATGGCTCAGTATGAGTCCACAGAGTGCCAAGCATGTCCTGGGGCACATTAAGCACAGCTAAGCTAACTGGTCAAAAGCAGTGATTGTCCCAGTACTGATGCAGCCTTGCCTCAAGGACTGCAGGCCATTTTGGGCTCCACAATATAAGAATACAAAAAGAAGGGCAACAAAGATGGTGAAATGACTAGAGGGCATGACTTCTGAGGACCGGCTAAGGATGCTAGTTCTATTCAATTTAGAGGAGACTGATGGGAGGCCCCACTGCTGGCTACAACTTCCTCATGAAGGGGTGAGGAGAGAGAGGTGCTGATATCTTCTCTCTGGTGTCCTGCGATGGAACACGAGGGACTGTCTTAAGGCTGTATCAGAGAAAGTTCAGATTGGATGTTAGGAAAAACTTCTTCACTGAGAAAGTGGTCCAGCACTGGAACAAGCTCCCACAGAAGTGATTGTTGCCCTGACCCTCTTGGTGTCCAAGAAGCATTTGGACAACACTCTTAGATATATGATTTAACTTGATATATGATTTAACCCTGCGTGCTGTGTGGAGTCAGGAGTTGGCCTCAATGATCCTTGTGCATCCCTTCCAACTCAGGATATTCTATGAAATGTCTACTGTGTGTGTAATTGGCAGTACAGCAAAACAGGTTGCACACTCTCCACAGTACAGGGTGGTCACTGGAACCGATTGCTTCTGCTGCTGTACCCCTTACCCTATGTTCCCATACCTGACCTTTCTGTTCCCATTCAAAGAGGCCCTGCACTGGTGCACCTAAGAGCTTGAACAATTTTTGCTCACTTAAGAACACCTTAGGTTGTCTTTGTTTTCTTGGACATGGATGCTTCCTTCTTCCATGCTTTGTTTCGTTGTATGGGAGGTGCTTCTTATTAATTATGATTATCCATACAATCGATCAATGTTATTCTTTATCCATTAAAGAGTTTTCATCCCACGTGGTTAAACAGTGACTCCCTGAGTTCCCACCATCTCCTTCGTGCTATATTTTTCCCTCCCTCCAGCAAGCTTGTTTTCCTGGTGCTCTGTGCAATATATAAGCACCACTAAGTGATGTGGTGCTTAATTCATGTTAGTGTGGTGGCTGCAGTTTGTCAGCCAGGAGGTCATGTTTCTCGGAAAGCTGGAGGAGCAGCCGTGCTTCTGAGGAGCTAAATGTGAGGGGAGAGCTGCTGTCCTCACCTAAAGCTTTTCTAGCTTTAGGGACTGCAGAACATGCAGGGAGGATGGATGTGAGCTTCCTGCCAATTCAGTTGCACAAAAAAGGAGTGTGAATGAGAATTTCATCCAAAAAGCCACTACTTCTGAGACTATTTCTGTACCCAACCTGCTTTTTGCATGGTGTCCTCGAGGCCCAGTGATTTTAAAAGCACTTATTAAAAAGTCCTCCTTAGCTGAGGACAGAAGAGTTGGGAAAAGTAGCTTTCTTGCTATCTCCTCTAGGAGCTCCTTTTTGGGCTTCTGGGACTTCGAAGGGACAAGAGGGACAGTTTCTACAAGCCAGGGCAAGGTCAGTGTTGAATAAAGCAGTAGGCAGTAGGCACAGATAAGCAGTTGGCTGCAAAAGCCTTGGCCAGAATCTTGTGCCAGCCATAGTAAGCACCCAAAGGAAAAAACCCTAGTGCTTAAAAACCACACTAACTACTTGAGGATTTGATGCAAAAAAGAGTCTTTGTTGTGCTAATGATACTTATCTTCCCTTCATCAGTTCACCTGTGCTGGTGGTCCCGCTGGTTTTTGGCTATATTTTCTGGTACCAGTGTTTGGGGGGGACAGTTGCTGCGCGGCAGACAACGGCTGTAAAATGGCTCGGTAGATCTCAACAATAAAAATCTAATTGTGTTATTCAGTCATGCAATAACTTGCTTTCATCTGTGCAAATAATGCAGCACAAATGACTAAATTCATAACTCGGAGGAAGCATTTCATGATTTTGCCCAACTTTTTTTAAGAGAACAGCTAACTGTTAATTTTCTCCTTACTGTATTTCTTCTATTTTTTAATGATATCACTTACATCTGAATGCTTCAGTGCCCATGTAATTTCCCTACTTGTATTTTTGAAAGAAGAATGACTAATATTTTCCAAATTATATACCGTGGCAATTAAAGGGAAAAGGCACCTATATACGCTTGGACTGAAGAAAAACAAATCTTTTTTTTTTTTTTTTTTAGATTATCCCCCCTCCCCTTTTAAAATAAAATCGCATTTCTTCAGGCTGATACCTATTCGTTGACACCTCAAGCTATAAATTACCTGCCTAACACAAGCCCATTAATTTAAGACATGAGGACACATGTACCAGGGCACAGCTCTACCCAAAAAGCAGAGGACAGCCCTACCCACACGCTCGCCGTCCGGCAGCGCTCATCTGCAGGCACACACAGTAACAGCAGCTGGAGAGAAGGGAACTGCTGCTCTTTGTCACTGTTAATATCAAGTTCAGTGGGCACCCAGAACAGTCACCTTCACAGAACAGATCCACAGGTTTTCCCAGCTTCCACCTCCTGCTGCTTAACTGGGGATCCTTCAAGCTGCTCACGAAGTTGCAGCGCTTGGAAGAAGGTGATTACTGAGAATTTCAGCTGGGGTCAGGTGGCTGGTCAAATACCTTCTTTTTTTCCTTTTTTTTTTTTTTTTTTAATATGGTGGAAAATAGCTTGAAAATACAACCTCCTATACCCCCCTAGCTGAAACTCCAGCTTTTTCTATTTTTTTTTTTTAAATTTCACTACATAGAGGGTTGAGAAGAGATGTTAGGAACCACTAAATAACTGTAGGCAGTGCACACAAGAGCTTGTGCTCACTTTAACCTTTGAGGTTCAAACGGTAATGTTATTTAGTTAAGACCCATGTCACTGTGTTCTTGTAGTCTGCTCCTTTCTCTCATGAATTTCACCAAAAATACTGGCATAGAGATTTAAATCCTGATTGTGTTTCATCCACGTTCTAACATCAGAACATCAGCTGAAATCCCAGTTTCATCTACTTTAATTGCTTATGTGCTCTGTGAAGAGAGATGCTTTCCTGAAGCTTATCAGGGTCTTAATGTTAGTTAAAGTGGTCTGAAGCTGTGCACAAAGGCTTGTGGAAGCACGAGCAGCGTGGGGTTCATCTTTTCCAATGGATAATTTTAATCACAGCATCATTCCCTCCTTTGCATTGCCCTGTTTTCATTCTCCCTCACGTTTCCTCTCTCTCTTCCCAGGAAGATGCATGCAAGGCCGATTTCTATTTTTTTTTTTCTTTCCCTTTGCTTTCCCTCTAGGAATGCCACTTCTCAGGTCCCAGCTTCTCTTGCAGCCACCACAACAAACAAACGGCAGCTCTTTGAAGCAGAAGCTGAGGAGAGTTTTAGTAGCTTTGCACCATTTTAGAAATCCAGTGGACTTGGCTGGCTTTGTGGCTTTAGCCAACTGTGTGGAAGCGATTGCTCCATCTCCAAAGGGTGATCCAGGTCTTTTAGACATCTCTTCACTCACCCTACCCCCTTATTTTCTCTCTCTTTTTTTCTTTTTTTAAATTTTTTTTTTCCCCTGATCAAGCAAGCAGCAGTTCTTCATTTAAATGATCTTGATCATGATGTGAGTAGGAAGGCGCCTTCCATAGTTAGCATTGTGAGGGAGAAACCTGATAATTCATCTATTCCATGATAATAGCAGGGGTAGCTTTAAGGTTTTTACCATCTGTGCTCCTATGGGAAGGAGGAGCAAAGCCAATACAAATTTAACCTTCAGATTTATGCTTCTGTGCTTCTCCATTGTGCCTCAAGTTCTTCAGAAAAAAATCATTAACCACTTCACTACTTCACAAGAAGAAAAACCTACAGCTTCAAGATTACACTTTTATTTTGTGTCTTCAGGCTTTAATTTAATAGTAGACTTTAATAACTATTCAAGGCAAGTTATATATTTAGTGAGTGTTAAGTTCGATTGCATCAGTCTGTCTGTATGACCAAAATATCCAAACCTAACATTAAATGCTGAATCTATCTTCAAAGCTTAGTCTCCTAGCAAGTGATCTCTTAGTATTATAGAATACACAAATAGAAAAACCCAAGTTGCCACTTAAGCCTACTGCTTTTACGAGGACAAAACTCTTGTTGAAGTGGGAATAGGTACCTGAGATAAAAGGAAACTGCTAGCATGGTTACATGCCAAAATTTAGGATAAAAAGGTGTATTGATTTGTAGGTTCATCTGGATTTTATGGACAGATGACCTAGGAGAAACCAGGGATGTCTGAAAGTGGGCGAATGACCTATGAACCAAGAGTCAGTTTATTAGGCAAAGATCAAAAATGTAACTGCATCCAAAAAGGGTCAGTGAGTGTTATTCTTATAACCTTCAACTGCAAAGGACTGAACTTCCTTAGCGCATTGTAAAATGATTAAAGGTTTGAGGTTAACATTCAAAAATGGCTGCAAAGTTGGGGGCAGGCTCTGGAGAACAGAACTCGTTATTGTTGTGAGAGCCAGGGATGGAGTCATGAAAATCTATGCACTTCTTTGCTCCCCTTTTATCTAGGTCCCTATCAGACTGTGGAAACACTTCATGTGTATTTTACTGCATCTGAGTACTTGCTAATTACACTGCAAATGTTTAAGTACTGCTACTTTCTGGTGAGCTTGCCCCAGAAAGTGGGGTCTTCAGGGGCAAAATGCTCTTCTCACTCTGGATTGGCTAAAAATTTAAAAATAAAACCACTGTCCACTAATTTTCTGCCGGGGATTGAATTTAGAGTTCAGTTTAGCGCTGTACAATGTACTTCATACACAAGTTTTACAGGGGGAAAAAAACCCAGATGTTTTCTCTTATTGACCTACTTACACCTGGGTGCCATGGGATTCTCCAGCCATGTTGCATGGTGGGGGATACAGTCTGTCCCAGAGAAAACCAGCAATATGGGAACACCTGAATTATATTTCCCGTGATGCTGCCTTGCAACCTCTCCAAAATTCAGATGTGTCCTACTGTAAATAATCAAAACATGGCTATATTTGGATTAGCTGTGCCTTGAAAACAAAGGCACTTAAACTAGGTCAGCATGAAGCATCTTGGCTCTACAAGTGTTGTGGTTGTGTCTGAGGGTCTCTGCATTGCATAGGCTCAGCTGCTTGCTTTGGTCCTGACTGAGGAAATTTCAGGCATTGTGGCAAGGGGATATCCAGTCTGTCTTTTGCCCTTAAATGCTACTACTGTATGATTTAATTCACTATGGGTATTGTTTCGACTTTGTGCAGGTTATTCACTCCTTCATCACAGTAGACAGTCTGTTTTTAAAAATGAGAGCCTTCAGGTTTTGGCCTGTGAAAAGTTGAAATTTTCCATGGAAAAAGTTGAGGATGCAATTCTTTTCCTGTGAGGAAAAACCTTGCCGTTTATGACTATCCATGGCCCTTAAGCAACAGCTACCTGTTTTGTGAAGAAAGAGGCTGGGGCAGAGATGCTCCCCCTCTGCCTGCTGTCCACAACCCGTCTGAGGAGCAAAAGGGGTGACCATGGTCCAGGCTTCTGGGCATCAGGAAGGCACTTGGTTGCTTGCCAAGGTCTGTGACGAGCACTTTTTCCATAAACCATGGTAAAATGAAGAAGAAACCGTTTCTTCTGAGTAGGCTCCTGCTAGCACAGTACATTTCCATAAAAACTTTTGCTAAGAGATATCTCAAGGAAGTCACTCACTTCCTTGGAATTTTGGTACCCATGTTTTTCCTTATCCATCTCGTGAGGAAAGTCTCTAGAGAGAAGAGCATCTCAAAAAAAGGTGTACCTTGCAATGTTTTTGGTAGTCCTTTCTGTTTTGGATAAAAATGTTGAGTTTAAGTTTTTTATCTAGGCAAATAATTGTGACCACTTCTTATGAAAACCATCAACTGAAGCTTCATTATCACCTTCCATTGGTAAAAGACAAGTTAAGCTTAGCATTGAAATGGGTGGAAAATCAAAGAGATTGTAAGCCTAGTTCCACTATGATTATTTTTTGGAAGTTGGCTAATTATTGTTCTAGAAATAAGGACTCAACAGCTTCATTAGCTTCATGCCTGGTATCTTTGGCTTTGTCTTGTGGTCCATAGGGTTTTGCAGGAAAAAACTCTAAACCAAGCAGTAATGCATGTAGACAATTGTACAATGTTATGGCTGGGAGGAAGAATTGTCTGCCTAATCTCTACCTGGTTGTTGTGGAGGAAAAGATTTTATTACTGTATTTTGCTGTCTAAAAAAGAAGAACTTAATAGTTTTTTCTGTGAGTAGGTATGATCATAAAGATACTCTTGAGTCTTCCTGTTTCAAGGTTAAATAAAAGCAGTTGTGCAGGTTTCTGTCATATAAATAACCTGGTAGAAATAGGAGAATAACCAAAAAAAAAAAAAGCACAAATATTGCGTGCTCACAGCAAGGTTTCATTAGCTTGTAAGCTACAGTAAAAGCATTTTGATAGGGAAGGATTAAGACCACATCAGAAATTTTGAGCTTTATGAGTATTCATGTACTAATAATGCTCATGCTTAAAAGGTAGGATGCCAGGAAATGATTACTGAAGTACTCCTTTTCACAAAAACCCACCTGGTACCTAATAGTTCTCAGAAATAAATAATAGAATCATAGAATGTTTTGGGTTGGAAGAGACCTTAAAGATCATCAAGTTCCAACCCCCCGCCATGGGCAGGGACACCTCCCACCAGACCAGGTTGCTCAAAGCCCCATCCAGCCTTGAACACCTCCAGGGATGGAGCATCCACAACTTCCCTGCACAACCTGTTCAATGCCTCACCACCCTCACTGTAAAGAATTTCTTTCTGGTGTCTAATCTAAATCTCCCCTCTTCCAACACTGTTAACCTTCTCATCCACCAGCACCCCCAAGTCCTTCTCCTCAGGGCTGGTCTTGTCTGGTGTACAAGAGCAAAACCAGCCACTAACTTAAAAAATATTCAGTAAAGGCATAGCAGTAGAACTCTTCATTGAAGAGCTGAACCCTACCATGCAGCACAGGATGACTTCATCCATAACCCCATGGCCAGGCTGTAGCTTGTGCTCTGCGTGTGATGCTCCCCTTCCTCTGGCCTCAATGGGGCTCAGTGCAAAAACAGTTGAAAGGAAAAATAACCCAGGTCCCTTGGGAATTGGCAACACATGTTTAAAAAGCTTTCTCTTCTCCACTTTGTAGACTCCAGAAATATCAACAAGCTCTGAAAAATCAGAGAAACGGAAAAGTAAGAGTATCAAGGAAAAAATTGATTTGACTTGAACTTATTTCAGGGCTGGAATGATTGTCATAACACCAACTGAAATTTGCTGAGGCTGAATTGCACTCTACACTTGACAAGCAGTTACAAATATATCCAAGATGTGCTGTTAAGTCCATCTAGCAGGTCGGCGTACCTCTGCATCATTCTAAAAACCAACCTAAGTCTTTGGTGCATGGAAAGCTGCCCCTGCTGCTCTTTCTACCCTTTAGAAAACACAAAGACAACCTGTGAGGAGTTAAACCTTCAGAAATCTCTGAAAGACAAGAAGTTCACCCTATGATGTGAGTACCTTAAAGGGCAGCAGCAGCCCCCTTTGTATACGTAGCAGTTTGCTGGACCAGGCCTTAGACTGTATAGCAAACCATAAAGTGCTCTTAACTTCACCAGCCCTACCCATACTGACAGTAGATGGGTAGCAAGTTTATTGGGTTAACTTGAAGTGCCCATTGCACCTGGAGCACCGGGGATGAGGCTTCCAGGGCCATCAACAGCAGTCCTGTGAGCTCAGAGATCAGCTCGTTACAGCTATTTCATTAGCAGCAGGCAAGGCAAGCGATCCCGGTTCTGTTGAATTAACCAAAATGCATGATTTCAAAGTTAGAAGACCAAAAGCCAGATTCACAGTAAATTATTGAACCGGGGCCCTGCACCCGCTGACTGTCACACCAGCGATAGGAGCGTGGCATAAATCTTCAGATCTAATGGTTTATGTGTTGCAGTCACGTATCTCCCCCCGAAAAACTGTGGAAAGAAACACAAAGGAAAGCAGCAGATTTCAAACTTGGGGTATGCAGTAGCCTCCTTAGTTTTTGAAGTTACAGGTGCATTTTGTAGTTTGATGATCACCCAGAAGTCACATTATATGGCAGAATGAGAAGGTTTTTAACATTTCTCAGCCAACTGAGCCCCAAATTACGTGCCCTTACTAACATACTTTTTCATTAAAGAAATGAAGAACGCTTCCTGATGTTGCCTAGATACAAATTTCTATTCCTGCTCCTTAACCCTCCATCATCTGCTGCAAGGTGCTGAATTGTGCTGGGCTCAAGTCCTCTCGCTGAGAAAAGCCACTCAGTTTGTAATCAGGCATGTTAGCAGCTCGCTTCTCCATTGTTATCCACGAGGTTAGTTGCAGATTTGGTTTGACAAGCCATAACTAATTTATTTGAGCTAAATTATATGAAAGCAGTTATCATATTAACTGTGCTCACAGCTCCACCTCTCATAATGTGTTTTTTGTTTCTGGTCTCCAGTTATAATATCTATTTTTTTAGATTTTTGTTTTACCCAGATTAAATCACGGCTTTTTAGTTTCTAGTGTAATTGAATTTTATACTGTCTGGGCAGCCTTCATTTAAGAAGCTCAAAGTGCTTTAAAAATGTTCCTTAATGAAGCTTCACAAAACTTGATTGAGAGAGGTAAATATTGTTATTAGCATGGTTTTATAGGTGGGTGAACAGAGGGAGCTGTAAGGTATTGCAAATGCTTTCGAGGAAATCATTGGTACAGAATTCAAGAGCAGACTTGATCAAAAAAAAGATTTAATTTTGCATGAAAAACAGCCACTAGCAATTTTGGACAAAAAAAACCTAAAGCTGACATTTGCTACAATAACCATTCTTTTTAGTTGTCAGACAAAACTTTAATTTTCTGACAAATGGAAATAAATATTAGAGAAGAGCAAAGATATTTGACGACTTACGCTGAGGACAAGCAGAACAATGCACACATATGAAAATTAAACTTTCTTCAAAGAACTCCAGTCATCCAGGTTCAGATGTTCACCTATTCTACACATCTCTCTTTTATTGGCATGTTTTTTAGATTAATAGGAGTGTATTGCCCATCTGATCTCTTTTAGGATCAGTGACCCACATCCTTTGGAGATTCAGTAGATCTCACCCGTGTAGCTTGCTTAGCGGTTCTGAAAATCTCCATGTGAATGTTGGGAGCTGAATTGCTTCATTTTTTATTCAGGTCAGACTTACGTGTCATCCATATCCTGGTTCCACTCCAATCCCGTGTCAAGAAGTTCAAACTAATGGTTCAGCTTTACTTTGAGATTAAAAAAAAGGTCTGAGCCAATCTTCATTCTGTCTGTGTTTGGTTTGATGCCCTGGTTTTAACTCTCTTTTCAATTTGTTTGCATTCTCATTTTCTCCCTCTCTAATTTTTTTTTTTATTTTTTATTGTTAAATTTAGAAAGGAAAGTGTTAGGAAAGGCTCAATGTAGGAAAAGTTACTTTAACTGTTTTTTTTAAAAAATATTTTGTTATCTTTCCTGTTTTCCACACAGCATCTGCTTCACAGGCCACCCGGCGTGGGCTTATGGGCCACCTGGTGCTCCAGCAGATGCTGAGCACTCAAGGAGTGAACCATCACTCTACCACCAGCAACATTTGCAGACACATTTAGCACAGCAGCCTCTTCTAGGTTTGGATTTTAGGCAGCACGATGACCATGCGGGAGGTTTCCATTCTGCAAACTTGCACCTGACCTTCAGTCCACTGCCAGGGATGCAGGACAGCAGGACTCAAGGGTCTGCATGGGACAAGAAAAAGCTGTGACCCCTTTGGCTGAAGCTAGTGGGCTCACACAAACCCCTTTTTCCTCGACTCAGATACAGATCAATTTACCTGTGCACCAGCTTTATAGACTGGCAGTCCCCAGCCAACTGTCTATTTTGATGCTTTTCATCAGCTATGTTGCAAACTCTGGAAGCAGAAATTACCCTAAGCAGCTGGCTTCCTCCTCTCCTCTGCAAGAAACTTGTTCTAAAGCATGAAACTATGCCTTCTGTGGTCCAGGAAGAAGCAGAGCTTTATTAATTACATTTTAAAAGCATATGAAAAACTAATAATTACACTGCTAACACTGTTACGTTATGTACTGTTATACAGTCTGGTTTGTAAGACACTGATAAAATATTTACTTGGTGCCGTGGTGACCGCTAAAAATGGAAGCATTGTTGCTGTCTTGCAGCTTTGCTTAAAAAATAAACAATTATTTATCATACTCCACTGGAGTCAATAGTCAACGATACTCCACTGGAGACAATATTCAACGAGGTTATATTCACTCCAGGCTTCAGGTGTTTACGGCCTTTCCACATTCAATTAGATAGTTGGACTTTAGATGATCTATTAATCCTCAAGGTTGAGGGGGATTAGCTGATAATATCTGTATTTACCCCTTGAAGGCTCAGAACCACCCCAGGAGGCTACACATAAAGGTCTCAAGGGAAGGGTGGTCCAGGGGCTCTGCTCTTCCCCAAGGTGAGGAGCAAGAACGTGCCACCCTCCCTCCACACCAGACCCACTTCCCAGCTTTCTGGCAGCCAGAGCCCTTTCTCCATGTGGCTTGTTTGTCTTTTTGTGGAGCTAAACTCCTTCCTGCTGAGACAAGCTGGCTTTTCTAATTGTTGTTCATTTTTGTCCGTATGAACTTAGCAATCGTGAAAGGAGCTGAGCTGGCAGGCCTGAAGAGGGAAGGTCTCTGGTTTCACTAGGGAGCTGGAGAAGCATGGATGGAGATGACTATGTCGTCCACATGGTGCCCCACCGATGGGACTCTGACTTGAGCAACTGGGTCTGAAGGAATAAAAAGGAAAAAACAGGACTGGCCCAGGCATTGTGGTGTCTTGTTAATGCTTTCTCACTGAATGTGGCAGCACAGTTGGGGATGTCCTGGTGAAAAATACCCTGTGGCTGCTCACTGAGAAAAAAAAATTAAAAAATGGGAGGCACACTTAGCAGAGCAGAAGTCACCATGAAAATGTCAATGATGTTAAAAGAAAGTCTATTTGAAAGAGGACAGAGGGAGGTGCTCTTTTGCAGAGCTAAATCTTGATCCAGCAAAACTTTGGGGTGGGGATGTGAGCAACCTCCAGGTTTCAACTCTTCCTGCTGTCAGCAAACACAGGCAAGACTAGCACCCCTTCTCCTAAGTGCTCTTCATGGTTCCCCTAAATGGGCTTCATTTGCGTGTAATTTCCTTTAATTTACACACTTCTGACAAGCCCTAATGATTTCTACTGTTATAAAGCCCTTTTGGCTTGTTAGGTTTCCTTAACTTCATTTCCTCTGTGAACATCTCCTCTGAGGGACATCCTCTGGCCTCTAAAGAAGATAGTACATCATCTACACTCCCAGAAATCAACAGAGACTCTTGATACAGGTGGGAATGAATGGAGAAGGCAGCAATAAAAATGAAGTTAATGTTTAACAGGAGCTAAACAGTTGAAGAAATCTGATACAGAGCAGTAGGGATGAATCAGAACTGACACAAAAGCCAATTGTTCTTGTTACAAACAAGGCAGTGCTTGAAACACTTTGTCTGGTACTACTGAAGTCAACGATAACTTTGCCATTAATTTCCATGGTGGGAAGAGTTGGCTTTCTCTATAAGTAAAAGACCGTGGTTACAAGTGATTTGAAAAGAGCAATTGAAATTACAGTAAAAATGTCAGTACTTTGAAGAAAAACAAAAACAAACAAAAAAAAAAGGAACACTGAGAAGTTGGAAAAACCAGTACCGAGTTTCAGTTCAGTGTGCTCGATAAGAATAGCGCCAAGTTTTAAAAAACTTTTTGTATGTGTGGAACTTGGTAAGAGCAAGTATTCCCAGAGTACTTGCTACAAGTGGGTAGTTTGCAATACAGTGTACCATGGCTACTAACAAGCTCTGCTCCCCAAGTCCTGCTCCCCAGTCCAAGGAAACACACAGAGCTGCTGCCACTGGCTTGGTCATGGAACCAAGACTGGAGAAGGGGCCAAACTGTGACGCTGTTGCTCCTCCTGAGTAATGCTATATATCACAATAATGCTATATACCATGAATAGACCCATTTGGCCGAGTGGGAATTACTCATGGCAGAGAATGCTGTTCTGTGCAAGTGAGATGATTGCTGTCTGGACTGCAGAGAACAGCATCCGAGCCTTTAATGTGCCTCGGAGCTGGCAAGGAATAGCAGAGCAATGGGCTTCCCAGGGAGTTTTATTGGAATTTTGGGGACGTTTTAGGGAATAAGCTGCTGGAAGTTTATAACAGTGCCCAGTGGAAAAGTGAGCTGACAGGATCGATGAACCAAGACGAGCTAATCACGTTGATTTACAAGAGAGGAGAGAAAGAAGACACATCAGAGTGGAGACCTGTGTCTCTACTGAGTACTGCAAATAGGATATTGGCAAAGATATGGCAATGGCATTAGGAACAGCTATCGAGGAAATTAGACTCAAAAGTCTAAGTGGAGTCCCTGAAAAATCATTTGATTTTAGGAAGTCATGTAATTTGCTGTGGGAGACAAGGAAATACGTTTCCCACACTCAATCTGCAAGTGTCTGATGTCTTGATCAAGAAAGAAAACGATTCTGCAGAGTTAGGCAGAGATTTCATTGTGTAGGTTTATTGAGAAGGAAATGGAGATCCATAGTTTAGCTCTTTCATCCTCATTTTATAGATTTTCCTGTTGTTTTCCATTTTTTTGGTCATATGTTTTTATCAACTCTTTTTTCTAATGAATACAAACAGCCCAGTGTCACTTTGGATGCGCAGCTTGTCATGGTAAAGATATCTCAGCTGAAAAAGGACAGGCATATTACTAGAGAATCTGCCTAGAAAGAAGTTTAAGGTGTGCCATAAGTACACAAAGACGTAATCACCACAAGTGAAAGGCAAAACATAAAATACCTGTGTTCCCAGGAAGTGGATTTAATACCAAGCTGACAGCACAAGAGACAGAAATCCTCTATTTATCTTGGAACAAATTCAATGCTAAACTGAAAAGAGGACATCTTACAGATGCAGAAGTATTAATAGCAATGTAGTTAGCATAAAAACAAGTTTCACACACACTGAAATCCCAAGGTAACATTCACTGTATTTCTGTAATAAGCATTTATAACCCTCGTATGGATGGTTTGACCAGAGGTTGTTAGGTAGCAGAAGGGCAATCCTCCTACACGGCCAGACAAGTGGCCTTTGCAGGAGACCATGTAAAACTACTCAGAGAAGCTTGCATGCCTTGGGGGAAGGGCGGGGGGAAGAAAACACATCTACAAAAGACTTGCTTTGTGCTCCTCACGCTTTTATTCTGGACAATATGACTTGAAAAATTTGGCTTACATCAGATGGTGCAGTATAATTAAGTGAGATATGCCACATCTACAGATGATGTCATTGACAGCATGTGATGGATAGTGATGGACAAGATCATCAGCTGTTGTTGCTCTGGGCAGCAGCATAGGTTATGTTGAGCCAATATTTTAGGATGTATTATATTTTGGAAATTTATGAGGAAAAATATGCTCTTCTCAAGTTCAAAAGCACCTGCTGATGCTGTAGAAAGGTAACTACTTGGGGAAGCCCAGTCCTGGAATGAGAGGGGAAGTCCTATGTGATGAAAAAAATTCCTTGTGTTCAGGTCTTCAACTCAATGCTTAAATTTTGCCCTTAGATCAGGATCACAAGCACCTCTGCACCACCCAGCCCCGATGCCGTGTCACTGTACAATTCTCTGACAGCCACTAAAAAGACACCTCTCACCATCATTGTCCAGGTAGATGCTCTTCTTAAAGGGGCTTTGATCCCAGACCTGAGTTCATCTTGCATTTCCAGTGAGGTCTTCAAAGACATGAGCAAGTTTCTGCAGCACAGTAAGTAACTGGAATTCAGCCGAGTCCCAGTCAGGGACTGTGTGTGCAGGCTTAACCCTGTATTTCAGCTTAATTTAACCCTCTTTCCTTGCGGTGGAAGTGGACTCAGCAGCTGATCGTTTACCTTTGGAAGGTATTTAGAAACCTGGCTGTGGAAATCAGGATTCAGGTTCGTGTGCCAGTAATGCATATGACATGTAATAAGCGCAAGGTTCTCTCTCTTATCTCACTTTATAGCACATATTAATTACTAGCATGCCTATATTTCTAAAGCCTGCTTAAGCAATAGTAGGCTGTATTTGCATGCCAACAAATATAATTAGATTGCTTTCACTTGGCACAGATCTGACTGTGCTAGCTACAAACAGGCAGTGATCACCTTCTGCTGAAGAAAAGGAGGGCAGAGAAGCAGAAGAGAAACTGGGTGTGAAGCGTTAGTTAATGGTAGAAGGTGCACGTTGCAGTCACTCCTGTTTTTCTGCTCTCCCATTGTCGGTAATTCTATAACAAGCTTGTGTTTAGCCTGAAACACCACTCTCTATAGACAGATATATCACGTAAACCAGCACAGACCCATTCTCATTTAAACTAGACAATGCACAGGACATTAGTTTGTTCTCTTTGCTGCTAGGAGCTGCATAAAAACCACTGAAATCTGCATAAATGCTATATTTCTCGAATAAGTGAATTGACTAAGCCAGCTCTATTTTCATGGCTACGTGTGAATTGGGTCTTAACATGTGAATTTCTTTGCCAGTTACATAACCAACTTGAACTGTGATAATCTACATAAAAGAAAATGTGAACTTCCTGGGGAGGGAGCAAAGATTTTTATCCCAAATCTTTTCTGCAGGTGATGAGGTTGCTGTCTAGATACACCACATTCCCTTTATTGTCCCCCTAGTCTCGTGGCTGTTTCTGCTCCTTTGCATTTTTCTCTAGATACCAGAGGAAAATGTTCTTCCAGTCCGGACACTGGTTTGTAACAGTGTAGTTCCAGTCAGAGAACTGAGAGATAAGCACTCTGGTTCAGTGTCTTCATCAGAAACCTGTCACCCCTCTTCAGCCAAACCTTGGCTGAAAGCTACTTGCAGAGAATATTCCAAACCAGTGTCAAAGGCCCCTCTTGTCTTGACTGTGGAGAGGAAATCTTGCATTAGGGCAGCTCTGTTGCTCTCAGCTTCCTCCCCCGTTGTGGAGCAGACATTGTGTAAGCGACGTAAGGCAGGAGGGGATGAGGGGGTGTCTCAGTGGGAACTCTTCTTCTTTTACTTCCTGCAAGTCACAGCTTTAATGCGTCTGTGATTTTTTTTTCAATTTTGTTAATGGCAGGTCAGCCACTTCTGAACCGGACTTTGCACTTTGCTCCCACTCACTTTATTTCCTTTCTCCACTGTGGTGATTTGAGAAAGAGAGAGTAGGAAAAAAAAAAAAAGAAGCGAAAAAAAAAAAGAAAAAAGAAAACTTTGTGGCACATCAATATTTGTCTCAATTCCTTGTCTTGCACGATGACTCACCGTCAAAATAGTGCTGCAGTAACATTTGACATGCCACACTGGAACAGCTTCTGAACTGCTACAATGTTCTATTTCCATCCCTAAGATTATGGGGGAATTAAAAAAGCAGATCTTTTGACACAATTCAGCATAGCAACTTCAGTGTATTGTGCTACTTTATACCACGGAGTCGCTACTAAATGGGCTGTTTGACGTGATGCATTATAAAGGATTTAGAGGTGTCATGTATAAGTACTTTATAGTCTTTGTGATGCAAATGAAAAAGGATGTATCCTGGAAAAATATTAGGAGTATTGCAGACACCATTAGTCCAAAGGTGTTTCTCTGCACAGCCGTGCCTTATAGCCCGGGTCAAGTTTTGGTCCTTGCTAATAACTGTAATTAGGGCCAAGCAATGGCATCATAACAGCTAAAAGAGCCTTTATTCCAGCAACATTAAAACAACAGGTGCTGCATGCCAAACAGCTGTTAGGAAGCAATATGTAATTAAGAGCAAATAATGACACTGAGCATTTAGATCGCTCATTTCTCCCACATCTTTCAAAGTTCCCGTGTTATCTGGCTACCACGCAGGGCAATTTGCATAACTATGTATTTCCAGTTCACTTAAAGATAGCTGGAATTGATCCACACTTGCTGGCACGGCAGTTGCAGACGAAGGGAGAGAGGGAACGGTGAAATGGGGTAATTATAGGCTTTCAGCACTGGTGGCAAAATATGCGAGAAGGAGATTTTAATAAGTAATGAACACAGGGGTTACACCATGTGGACAATTTAAAAAATGTGACGGCCAGTTGTGAAGGGTGAAGGAAACCTCTCTTTGTCCCGTGGACGTGTGTGACCCTACATCTCACTGTGCAGCCCCCGTTTTCAAGCCAGAGAGCACCACAAGCGCTCTCAGCACCAAGGTGAGGAAATATGTTAATTTTTGTCTAAGGGCATCGTGTGTGGGATCTTCTACTGTGTTATCTGCACCCAGGAGAAGACTTCTGTCTGTAGCCTTCAAGCATCTCAACAGCAAGGTAATTCCTACCATAAAGTTGCTTGCAGACCTTTTGTTGTTGATACAGGTGTGCTAGTGTGGTTGTTCCTTATAACTACTGGTTATTCTCATACACAAAAGAAAAAGAAAAACAGGTGTTGGTGCAAATTGCCTTAGTCCAGGTCTAACTCTGTTTATCCTAGAATAGTGAATATGCCAATGTGACAATGCCCCTTGAAAGGAACTCTGTCCCCCCATGGGTATCCATACAAAAAATCCTGTGTATAGAACTGCTCTGGATGAGTGATGAGTGTGTGATGGATCTGACTCCCTACTATCTTGCATCAATATGGTACCATTGAGCTGGAGTAGGGAATTGGCTACCAATGGAGAGAGTTCATCAAATTTGTCTGTAGACTCTCCCTATTCCTTTGGATGTGGAAGCCTAGACTTGTGAAACAGCTCAATCCTGTAATTCTCAAGTTGGTCTGAAAACTTGGTCACTCTGGTAAATGCCCAAGTAGTAGTACTGTATACTCTGATGGTAACGTTGTCCAGCAGAGAAAAATCAAACAAGAAAGGAAATTGCCTTTGGAATGTTTTTATGTGAGAAATTAGTGGGTGCTGAACCACAGATCTTGCAATTACTGTACTAGTTTCATGGAGAATGGAGGCACAGCAATTTCATTAATTTGGTCTGAATTGAGAACTCTGTTTGGATCTTCGTTCTTACTTGTGCCAAAGACCATCACTTCTTTATCCAGGTACCTGGAGAATGGAGGTGCTGATGAGATGCAGTGTTAGCCCTTAATTGCCATTGTTTATAAACAGCAGTGTTGACTACCTGGAGAGGCTGGCAGGCTAAAATCCTGAATTGCCTCTAACATAGGATTCCTGTCAAGATTATATTAACTAGTTTTTAAAGGATTAACAGATGATAAGCAGATGCTGTAAGCACACAGTTGACTTGATAAATCTGTGTTAAAATGGTAACCACAAAGCCACGCAATCCATTTACCTACTGTATGCTGATAAACTGACCATATCCATAAGGCAATTAGTAGCTCCCTGTAAATGCAAATGTGAATTGTTTCTATTTTTGTTGGTTGACTTCTAATTGCATGTGTGGAACTGTCAGGATTAATAGACACCCAAATCCCTTGATGCTTCTGCAAACTGCATGCACATTTACAGCCTACAAGCTATTCTAGAGGTCTGAGAATATGATCCTTTCCACCTTTAGTTTAAATTGTGTCACAATAAGTCTGTTTCCATTTCTTTTCCTGGCTGTATGTAGAATTAGAACATGCGAAGTAGTGGAGAAAGGTAATTTTTGTACATGATTTTCTTAAACTTTTTTGGTGTTAAACACCACCACCAAAGCTTCAGCTGAGTTTGAGTCGTGCTATCTGTTGAGGTGGGAATTCTATTTTCAATAGAGCTCAACCAGACGGAGACATACTGCTTTGTCAACCTTTGCTAGTTTGGATTTTGCCAGCTTTGCCTGAATTAGATTTCAGTCTACCCTGCAGAGGTGGATGCGAAGGGCTGGATGCTGTTTTTCCACCACCTCTTTCCTGAAGTGTTTGGAACTGCTACAGGCCACAGGAATCCCTGAAATGAGTAAGAATGAATTAAAATAAAACCCACTTTTTCTGTGCATCAGTGACGTGGACCTCATGAGAAGCTCTTCCACCAGGTGTGATTGCCAGACTGGGTTTTGCAAAGGGGTGCCCATTACGCAGCCTTATTGGCTTATCTAGGCTCTTGCTTAGTGCTGGCAACACCAAACAGGGTTTTGCCTTTGTGCCTCAGTCCCCTGCCTCTAAAACCATGACAATAAATGCCTCACACCGCTGATGTGTGCAGTGGATAAACACGTGAAGATTGCAGGACCCTCAGCTGACACAGCAATGGCAGTTATAGCCATCTAAGAGACAATGAGGTGTTTGGGGTTTTTTTCAAAGGTGACACTTAACCTGTAGCTGCAGGTATGCTTTCAATTCTGACATAAAATAATTGTGGCTCCTGCCCACCGCTGGCTTAGCTTTGCTTTAAAATGTAATGTGTCATGGCCAAGTCATTCAAAATAAGAAAACATCCTTTACCCACTCTTCTGTTTCTTGCTTATTCTTTCTTTCACTGAAAGCATGTAGGAAGGAATAATTCTTTATGCTAGCAACTTTGTTAGCCTTGCTAGTTTTACCAAAATCCCTTTGACTGCTAATGGTGATGTGATTATCAGGCAAGCACACGTGCTACTGCCCGCACTGCCTTCTGTTAAAGGCTGTTTGAAACCCCCATTTTCAGTGCTCCCCATACATTTGTGATAAAGATGGTTTTGCAGAGGGAAGGCTTTGAGTGCTTTTGAAAACGTGCTGTGTAGTACACTGTCGGCTCCCTACACATGAAGGTGTAGCAGTACGTGTTTCTTCCACTGAAACAGCTTCCAGTGGCCATAAGGTGGCAGTGGCCTGGAAGGGTGGGTGGGTGGGAATAGAATAATAATTAAAATATATATATATCTCTGGCACATTAAATCATAATAGAGCCAGGGCAGGGACTGCAGGCAGCAGTCAGCTCTTTCTGATTCATTCCAGCAGAAACTTCTCCCTCAGTATCTATCTATCTATCTATCTATCTCTATCTGTAATGTACGGGTTTTTTTGCTTTGTCTCTTTTCATGAGCTCATCAAAGCCAATTACGCAGCCCTGCTGTAAGTGAAAGCTGGGAAGCTGAGCTGAGCAAATCAGGCCATCCCTGTGGATGTATAAATGAGTCAAATGACCTCCAAAAGCATGAATCTTAAAATACGGTTGTATAAACTAAAGTATCTCACTGGTGATTAGCCCAGGCAACGCTTGGAACATCAGAAAGGAAAGGGAGGGGGATGTGTGGGGGGAAGAAGCAGCAACCTCTTTAATTCAAGTTCCGTTTTGCTCTTCCAAAACACAGCACTGGCACGTACAAGGGCAAATGTGCACAGCATTGAAATAGTGGCAGGGGGGAAGGGGAAGGCATGTTAGTAACTACTGCTGAGGTACTACAGCTGGCAGTAAAAGTAATTTCTACTGGCAAATCAAATGGTTTGTTGAAGTCAAAGCTGGAAGGTGAAGTCCTTTTCCCTAATGGAGCAAATGGGAGCCCTGTCCTTGATCTTAAAGGCTTAAAGGCTGTGTTTGACCTGTAAAGGAGCGCAGCAATTATTTAATGAAAACTGGGAATAGGGAAAATTATGAGAATGTGTGCTACCTTCCATTTCCTTGTTGAACACGGCTGGGCGTGGGGAGCTGCACAAGCACGTTGCAGGGTGTGAAAAATGTCATCTGTTTGCATGTATGTGCCTGGGATGGCAGGAGATGGTCTGTGGCTGGTGGGGGCCACTGTGGTTTGCAATAACTGATAGCTGTTACAATGCGATGTGTTCCTGTAAAAAATGGACGTAGAATTTCAATCCATTTAGGGCAAGGGCTACGGCAACGAGAATGGTCCAAATGATGATAAATGGTGATGCTAGGACACGAAGTTATTTGAAATTGGGGCCTGCTAAGAAGCTCATGGTGTTGGAGAGTTTACTTTTCAATTACCAAAGTAAAACAGGTGGCTTAAACAACATTGGCTGAAGGGTAAAAAGAACATGCTTTCTAGTGCATGGAAAGTCATAACTGACATAAGTAACAGTAAATAGATGTGAATTCAACTGTTTTGACACTGATTTTTTTAAATTTTATTTTGCATAGCACAAGTTTGAAAGATCAGTATGGGATTTTTTACTGTTGACCTGTGAAGCACAGGGAAAGGTAGAACAATTTTTCAGCTAAATTAAATGACTAAACTTTGCAAAGCTTTCTAGAAAAATGCAAAACAGTAATTATTGGAAATTCTCATAAGTGACAAGAATGAACTTCAGAATAGAGAAGTGTCCCAGCATATGAATGTTGTTCTGACTTTCTCAATGCTATTTGAGAAGCTTTTTGGATTGTCCCAGACTCCTCCAGCTCTTGTTTGATCCCTGTGAGCTGATGGCAGGACTCTCCTAACACCTTTTCAGGGTTATAATTTCAAATGTCTCTTTTTACATTTGTATACCATATTTTTGCTTCTCTGACAAAAAAAATTCCTCTAAACCAGGCTGAAAATTTCTGGATGCTGAGATGCGGAAGCAATTTTTTATTAGCTTTTATTAGTTTAATTAAAACACTTTTCCCTTAGGAAAATAAATACTGAAGTTTGGTTTTTTTTTTTCATGAAGGCCGCTAAAGAGTTGGAACATATTTCTTCTGTTCTTACGAGGCCCTGCTTTCTGAGTAAGTCCTGTGAGGAGAACTATTACTTCTCATTAGCACCAGAGCATAAACACTTTCAATTTCATATGTTCTCTGGTTTCGTAAGGGCAAGTATGTCCTTACTTTAATTCAGCCTAGTTGATTCCAAAGGAGAGTTCAGGTAGGGTTTAAGACTAGGAAGGGGTTCAAGATGTTTACCTGTCTGCCAAAAAAGTGGCAGAAGGGGACTATCAAAACAATTGGGGCAGGAATCTTTTTATGAAGCCTGGGGATAATGAAGTTGAAGACTTGGGTGGTGAGAATGTTCTTCACAGTTGTTTGCACACCAGTACAAAGGGTCAGGCAGCATGGTTTACACAGCTGCTGTAATAGCTAAATTTTCAAGGGTGTGCTCGGAATGTGGCCAGTTAGCAAAGGAAAATCAATTTTCATTATTTAAACCCTGGTCACGGTGAAGATGCCTTTTTTCTCACTACCATAAAGCATGTAAGTTTTATAGACCTGTGCTCACCAGATATCATAAGAAAAGGGCTCTGTGTGTTGCTGTTTTGCAGTGCTGTTCTACTGAGTTAAATACTTGTAGCTCTCCTCTCTAAAAATCACACCTGGTTATACTTGGGTACCTTTCCAGCAACAAGGTCCATCAGGAATTGTAGCTGTATGCCTGGTCGGACTGCTGCATTGTTCTTCTCAGGAGTGGGCTCCTGAAGCACTCTCATGAGCCACAGGTGTGACCTTCCCAAGTTATGAGATAAGGAACCTGCTAATAACCTGTATTGGGTTAAATTTGGGGGTGACTTGTGAGCTATTTGCGTTTGAGCCTATGGCGATGTCAGAGCTTGTTCTTTAAATTCCAGGTTTCCCTTTGAGTGCTGGGATCCAGAAACTTGACTGATAACCATGGTTACTACTCTTAGTTGATGCACTTGTGCATCAGCAGCTGTTGCCAGCTCTTGTAACAATGTTAGATTTTATATTTTTTTGGGGAAAAAAAAAAAGTAAAGGCAGAGTAGAGCCCAATCTTGAACCTGGGTGACCCTGCACCTGAATGATTGTGGAGGTCTTCTTTGCATTAGCAAAATAACTTCTGTGTAGTAAGGACTCAGCAAGCATCTCCCTTTTCTTTGTTCCCACTCTTAGTATAAATTAGATGACTCCACTCTGATCGTTCATCCAGGTGATCAGATCAGAGGTGGTAGTTGATAAACTGTGAGACATCAGTGGAATTAAGTTAAACTGCTGGAGACAAAGGATCTCAGAACCCCCTTCCTGGCTGGCAGATCAGAGAAGGATTTAACAGCTTGAGCAGAGATGGCTCATTGAAAGAGAGGCAGTGCAGTTACATTGATGCTCAGAGTAGAATGCTAGAGGTGTCTCTTCTTAAACATCCAGTGGGCCTTAATGACTCCCCTTTTCACACCCTGGAGCATTCCATTTGCCAGAGAAAAAAGCCAGTTACATAAAGTGTTTTTGTATGTGAATCTTCCTCCTATAACACTCCTGTCACTTCAGGGTGTTATTCAAAATGGGCTGATTATGATTGCTTCTCCAAGCCCACAGAGGTGACATTAAGCCATCTCTACGTAGTTCTTGCTACTGGCATGCAAGACACCTGGGTTGCATTCATGAGCTATTTCTGTATTTCACTCAGAGCTCTCTTTAGTGAGTCAAGATAGTCACACTCTTAATCCACAGAGTTAAACTATGTGTTGCTGTTACGTGAGTTGGAGATAACTGCTGAGAAACTCTAGAGCTAAATCTGTTATATGATTTTTAAAAGATGTTTATTGGCAGCTCTTAGAATTTAAAGGGATCGGAGTAGAGCTATGCAGTGGCCAAAGGAGCAGCTATACCATGGGTAGCCATGCATATGTTACCTTTAAACCAGCTAGCTCAATTGTCAGAAGTGATGAAGAATATAGGAATGGACCTCAGAAGAGGATATAAAAGCCCAGTTGGACCTTAAGTGCATACTTGTGCTGTTGGCTTGTGATGGAGATCATGGACATGTCCTGTGTGACCAAGCAGTAAAGCTGGCCAAACACCCTGATAGCTTTTTGAGCAACCTAAAATACACCACGCATATGTGCTCAGGAAACACAACTCTCATAGTGGCTCTGTTCAAATACTGTGATTACACTACAAATTCTTAAATTGAGGCCGCTGGGATGATGTCTTCTTACCATGTCAAAAGTATGAAAATCACAATTCAAGCTCCGCTTGCACCAGTGGGTTTGGGCAGGGTAGCAAGGAGATATAAGGCTGTTTTTCCCCACATTCAGGTCACAACTCATGCAGGGGTTTTAACATGAAAAATACTACTTTACATTTTATTTGTAAGTAAACTTGTAGCACAAACTGTTGGTAGATATTGGACTTCTCACCTTTATTCTCAAACCCCTTTGACAAGAATGGAACAAATGTTGTTCTTGTCCATTTGCTGTGGGGAATTTACTTGTGTAAGCTCTCTTTCAAGTGAATAACGTACAAGCAACCTTAGAATAAATGAGCTGCCCTGTGAGAATAGAACTGAGAAGAGCTGCTACAAAATAGATATTGCATTCTTACAGGCCCAACTATCTCAAAATCCTAGGTAAGCAGCAAATAATTATTCTTGCTGTATACAGCCCAAACTGAGGTAAAGTGGTGTTCCTACCAATTTTTTCCAAATTTGTATATAGTACTCTTCAACCAGATTGTGCACTTTAAAAGGAATATTTATGGTATTTTTTAATTTATCACAAGCTTTTGGAGCTTGTGTTTCCAAGCTTACTAAGAACATTGGTATGGAAAGATGTGAAACTTAGAAGGATTTTGAGTTTTATTTAGAATCATAGAATCATCTGGGTTGGAAGGGACCTTAAAGATCATCTAGTCCAACTATCAACCTAACTCTGACAAAAAAAATAAGAAATAAGAAATAAAAATTACTAATCCATATTCCTGAGGAACATGTCGACCCGTCCTTAGAACACGGTCAGGGATGGTGCCTCAACCACTTCCCTGGCTCATGTTCAGCTGACAGTTGGCCAACACCCCCAGGTCCTTTTCCGCCAGGCAGTTCCAGCCATTCTTCCTCAAGCCTATAGTGCTGCCTGGGGTTGTTGTGACCGAAATGCAGGACCTGGTACTTGGCCTTATTGAAGCTCATCCTGTTGGTCTCGGCCCATCCATCCAGCCTGTCCAGATCCCTCTGCAATGCCTCTCTACCCTCTAGCAGGTTGACACTCCCACCCAGCTTGGTGTTGTCTGTGAACTTACCGAGGGTGCACTCAATCCCCTTGTCTAGATCATTGATAAAGATGTTAAAGAGAACAGGTCCCTGTACTGAGCCCCAGGGGACACCACTCGTGACCGGCCACCAACTGGATTTGACTCCATTTACTACCACTCTCTGGGCCTGGCCTCCAGCCAGTTTTTAAGCCAGTGGAGGGTATACCCATCTAATCCATGAGCATCCAGTTTCTCCAAGAGGATACTGTGGGAGACTGTATATTTGTTATCTTGTTGTTAATTTATTCCTTAATAACAAGAAATCCCTAGAAAGAAGGTGCATTTATAGACTCTAACCAGTGCACTGACTATCTGAGAAAGCATTGGAAAAGATAGTAGCTCACAAACCATGTTGTAGCATTGATTTTTTTTCTAAGTTCTCAATTGATTTCTAGTTTAAAATCAATGTTGTGATATGACCTAAAGACAGGAAAAAGGCTGGTCATCTAAGAACATATTTCTCCGAGTACCTTTAAAAGATCAGCTTCATCATGTTCCACAGCAATGTCAAAGTCACTTAAATAAAGAAATAGTACCAAGCTCTCTTTATAAAGCTTTCTTTTAAAAGGAAAGGTTTTGTTCATGTTGGGATCTTCATTCTGAATACACATGTACTCAAAATAACAAGTTTAATTGGGAGAAACGAAAACAGCTTTGTTTCCAAAATAAGATACAAAGCATTTGCACTTAATCACAGTTACAAAATATTCTTGTTACTTTTAATAGTAATTCAACAACTGGAGGAGTCTCTACCCCAGTCAGCAGCTCTGACCATGTCTAGTAACTGGCCCCCTCTTCTTTCACCCGTTGGACTGTTTGGTAGATGATCACACACCAGGTTCCACGCTCCCATCCAGTAACCTTAAAATGTCAGCCTCTTGCCCAACAGCTCCACTGTTTCTCCTCTATGGCAGAATAGTTATTTATTTTTACTGTATTTGCTACACTTCAATTACGCAGTAATACTCTTGTAGGTACCACTATCTAGGACTTGAAGGTGCTCTCCCCTGTGACAAGCTCTACTGACAGCCAGCAGAGCTGCTGTCTCAGCACTTCCTCTTAGTGGTTGTTCCATTTTGTTGTACACTAACACCGCTTTATAAATCAATAATAATTGTTCCCTTAATTGAAGTTCTGTGACTGGAGGTTTTGTGTTTACTGGCGTAGCATTTAAACTTTACAATACGCTCTTGTGCTGGTGTTATTTAACACCTGAATCTGAGATACTAAATCCACTTAAGCACATGTTTTCCTTCAGTTAATTTGAAATTTGGTGGGTAAATATATATTTTTCTGGATATAATTACGGTGATGGAGGATTTCATAAATGCTTATGCTTTTTTCGCTAGGAACATGGACAGTGCATGATTGTTTGCTAAGGAGCACTGGCATAAACACATGGGAAGTAAAACTACACCAGCAGTTCTCATCCTGCGGTTACTCTGTTCTGAGGGAAATATGAATTTCAGTGGAAACACCTTTTGCCCAGAATTTCTGAAGGGACATCTCAATGGATTCATTTTCAGTAGATCTTGACCCCCAGAGAAACTCCGGAATAATGAAAAGATAAGCACAGTGTGCTAATAAAATAAAAAAAAAAAAAGAAAAAAGCAAGGTGTGGCAGGTGGGCTCTGGCCAGCAACCAAAATCCCATCCAGCTGCTCATTTCTTTCATCCTGCTGAAGCAGCAGAGGAGCAAGAGAATAGGAAAAAGAACAAGAAAGCTTGTGGGTTCAGGTAAACACACATTGCTTACCAGTTCCTATTGCAGGCAAACCAGACTCAAATTAACTTAATTTATTGCTAAATAATGTATATTTAATTACTGATTTAGGTATGAGGGAACAAAAAACTAAAGCAAAACACCACCACAAGCATTAAAATCCTTAGTGAAAACACCTTTCTTCCCCCTTTTCCAGGATCAATTTAACTGGAGACTCTTCTCCTCTCTCTTGTTATCACTGTGGGTCACATTTAGCCCCTTTGGTGAGCAGAGGAGTAGAACAAGGGGATATGGAGCAATTTGCAGTGAGTACACAGTGGTTTCTCTGCTGCTTCTTCTTCTTCATGTTTTTCCTCTGCTTGACATGGGTCCTCTGTGGGCGTGCTAAAACTTGCAGGTGGCAAAAAAGACTGGGCAGCTGGGTTCCTCTGGGTTGCTGTGAAGCAAGAGCTCACTGAAATAACCTGTGTCTTTATCCAAGGGCAAATGTTAGGCTGAATGTGTAAGACCAAGGGATAACCACGTTTCCCCATGGTACAAACTCTGGAAAGGATTATAGGAGATATGAAAAAGCATGACTTCAAGCATCCAGTGTGAAATCATAGAGAGGGAAAACAGAGGCCTTTTGGCCCCACCAAGGGAGAGCAGTGAGTAGCAGCAGGGTGGTGATAATGTCTCCATGCTGAGGAGCAGTATTTGAATTTTGTATCTAGATCTTCCACGTCTTGGAAGCGGAGAACAGTGGAGATGACACAGACCTGTGAATGTTATTTTGGGGGCAAAATCACATGTGTTTTTCTTGAGGGATTGTAAGCTTGTCCATAGGGAGCAAGATACAGCAGTATGGAGAGTCCTTGGTTGGTGGAGGACAAGTGAGTTTGCATCCTAGAAAGCACCTGGTAACTTCAGTGCAGTGCTGCTATGTTAGGAGTTGTTCTGCTCCTTGTGGTGCTCTCAGTAGACCTAATCACCTCAGGGACAGGACTGTATGAAAATGCTCCTCTGCTCTTGGGGCAATCAAATAGTGGTTGATAATTTACTTAACTCAAGGACCTCTCATTTTTTCTGCAGTTTGAAACATTTGGAGATTCAGGTACCTGGCCTGTTATTATCCCCATAGTATCTATTGGTGCATTCAGCAGAAAATCTTGCACTATGTACAAATCTTCCATTCTCCGTGTTCATAAATGCCTGGCTAATTGCTTATTATCATATTGAAAAGCTGCATATTACAGAGCAGATGCCAGCAATTCGAACGGCTGGATGGAGCTTGGGTACCTACTTCAGTCTGCTCAGTGTGGCGGCTGCAAGAACAAGAGGCACCGAGGAACGCTGGGAAGCACAAGCCAGAGACAGCCTTCTTAAAAATCAGGATAGTCAGCAGTAAATGTTAAACATGCTGTTAGAGACCAAAGATTTCCCTGCTTTAATCCTTTGGCAGTAAAGTAAGGTATCATATGAAATACATATAACAAGTGGTCTTCCACAGAGCAGTCATGCTGATCATCTCCTAACAAATGCTGGGATAACCTTTTTAGTCTTGTTTGTTGGCTATGTATCTTTTTATTATCTCTGTCATTCAAATCATGTTGTGTCTTTACCTACAGATAGCGAATGCGCATCTGATAAATGCTCTTTTGAGCAGCTTTGAAAAAAGCTGTTTGTAAGATCCCAGTATCTTCTTTTCTACCCCATGTGTCTCTTACCAATTAATGCACTTGCTCAAAGAAATCTCAAGAGCACTTCACCAAACGCTGCCTTCCCCCTGCATACAGGCTGCTCCTTTCTGCTACTTCATTCTGCTTCAGTTTTGCCAGCAAAAAGAGCCTGTGCTGTAAAGCACTCCGGATCAGAGAACTGATCCAAGTCAAAAATAATCTGCCAAAAACCTCAGTCCTTCTTTAGTAGGAGTGGCTCCTTGGCTGGTTTCAGAGTATGGATGTACCTACCCCCACCACTCAAGAAAAGGCACAAAGGCAGAAAGAAGGATTGGGGCAACTTAAACCAGTGTCACTGGCAGAAAAGTATGCAGAACCGCAGTCCTGCTAAGATACATTTGTCAGTTCTTATTTATTATTTTGGGTCTCTTCTCCATAATACTTACCATGGTGCCTCTGCAGTGACTTCTCATAGCTTCATAACAGGGCCTATAAACTATTCCCCCCCAGCACACGAGTTCAGCTAATTTCTCATGGGATGAGCTTACAAGGTTAAGGCTCGAGAGGCTCTGATATCTGCTGATGCCTTCAGATACCCTGGTTTTTAGTGTACTAAGAACACTTAGATGAATGCTGTCTGGTGGGGGAGATTTATTGCCTGGGAGTACCCGAGTTGTTATTACTCATTTGTTTTATATAAGCACAGCCTGATCCTCCAGACTTACTCTGTCTTCTTGGGCAATAATCCTACTGGGCCAAATCTTAGCAGGCAGAAACTGGCATATCTCTGCTGAAACAGCTGAAATTAGATGAGAAGGTGGAGCATCAAATTATGAAATATAGAAGTAGGAGCAGCAGGAATCAGCCTTGTAAAAACTCATCGTCCCTTAGGATAAGACCAAGTCAACGTGGTATGCAATTTTCTTATTTTCTGTCATTTCCATCTCCATTTTGGGTCACTTGCCTGCTATTGTAGTAAACATCTTAATAGCCCATATATGTAGCTAAAACTATTTGCCTAAAGACAGCAGAAATCACACAGGTCCAGCAGCTGCTTTTCAGTTCAGGAGGAGGTTCGGTTCGGCTGAGTTACCTGGGTCACCTAAATCGGTCACTTCAGCTAATGTAAAGTATTAAATAGACTCTGTGGAACTGAGAAACTTGTACTAAAGTGTTGCATGAAGAAAAGTACTTCAGATTCCAAAATTTTGGGGAGTTCTGCCTACTTGCAAAAAGACATTTTTCTTGTTAGTCTATAAAAATTACTGTAAGAGGCTTTAAGGACAAGAAAGATGGAATAAATACCACATAGAATAGACATAGTGCAATTCTTTCCCTTTTTTCTCCAATCTCTGTCTGCAGCATTATCCTATTGCAGTATTTTTCCTTCAGTTGTGTATTATTTACCTATTTTTGGGTATATGTATACATCATTGCCAACAGTAAGACCAGTGAGATGTTGGTACAGAGGAGACATCCATAGAAGATCATAACTCTGACAACTGGAGTTTGGCTGATCCAAAAGAAAATCAGAACAGACATCCGAGTAAATGAAATGATATTAATCAAGGCAAAAGTGATCATGACACAGGCAAACATTTTGACTGCTGGGAAGAGCTGTGAGGCTGCAGCAGAGCCAGCTGCAGTACGAAGTGTGGTTGCCACCTCTTGAGAATAGTGTGACAGATAAAGCTGTTCTGGGAAGATCAGGTTGTCTTTGCCTTTCCCACAGTGTTTTTCAACAATCAGTTACCTGATTTTTTTGAATGGACTAAAATCCTTCTTATTCTTTCACTAAAGTCTGATAATAATAACTATGTGTCTGCAATTTGTCTAGCCTAATTTTACAGGCTGATCATGTGAAGGGGAGGTAGAGCTGGGTGAGTTATTTAGGAATTGTTTATTTAGGAGTTAATATATCGAATACCGATGCAATATTCCCCTTCTTGACATCCGGCTTGTCACTGCATCAGCTCTCTGGCTGTCAGGAGAGTGTTAAAATGTTTCTGGGCCGACTGGAAGATTTTTCTGAAGGAAACACCTGGGAAGATTTCACTTGCACGTAGATCACTGAAGGAAGACAGCAAAGAAGACAGCTCTGAAACTTCAGGGTGATCTTTCTTAGAGAAGGTGGTTAAACTCATCGTGCTGCTTTTTCACGTTAAGATGGAAATAACAAGGTGAAAAATACAAAGGGGGAGGAAGAAAAAAGTCATCCTACTACAGTAGGCTAGGTTTGCCAGAGAAAGCCATCTAGTGGTCACTCTTCTCCACCTCTCCCTGCAGAGCCTTGCAGTCTTGCCAAATTGTTCAGGTTTTTTGCCATCATAGGCTTTGTACACGCTGTAGATCCCATGCTGACAGGGCTGTAGCTGTGTCTCCCGAGCAGCGATGAAGGATGGAGAGGACTGGTCTCTACTGAGTAGGACAAGTGAAGTGAAATGACCCACCTGAGCAGAAAAAAAAGTCTGGCCGCGGGTGACAAATTTTTGTAATGGTGAACAGCAGAGGACACCAAAGGCTGTGTCTGGCCTGGGAAAACACTGCCAGGAATGAGGAGAGTGAAGTGTGTAAGCCTGTGCTGAGCACCAAGGGTGCAATGACCCCAGCTGTGCTCGGGATGTACAGGTGACAGCAGAGTAACGACTCCTGATAGCACATCGTAGGTGTCAGGAGACATAAACACTCTTTCACCAAAATGCTCTGTGGATTAGTGCTGAGTTTATGAAATTGTTTCATCCTCCAAAAAAAAAAAATTCATTTTAAAAACCCAAATGTTTTTGTTTTGACATATTCTAAATGTTTTGACATCTACATACAATTTTTAAAGTTGAAAACCATGGAGTTTGGACAGCAGCTTTCACTTAATCACCATATGCAGTTTTTCCACTTCCCCTGGAAAAAAACACCAATCAATCAACCAAAAGTGTTTCATATTAACCTAATTCTCTAGTTCAGTCAATGAACAAAAATCATGAGTATTTGCATTGTGAGGCCTTAGTTTAATGCCCACTTTAATCTTTAAGATGATACTTTGAAACCTTGTCATCAGAGCTGGCTCTAAACTTTTTTAAAAGTGTTACAGAATCCACACCAGAGGTACATATTTATCAGGAAAACAACCATCTAGGAAACACAGCGTAACAGAAATGCAGGGTTTCAGAAAAACATGGTATAAGTGCACTCAATGCAGACTGTGTGCACTCTTTTTATGTTTGCACAATAATTTTCCTGCTCTGCAGAGAGTAACTAAAATATTCCCAGGTTCTACCTCCACCTATTTGAGTGACATACTGAAGTCCTGGGCAATTGCACATGTCCCTCTGTGCTACGTGCTCCTATCTTTAGCTTCCAAAACTGCATCCATCCTGCTGATATATGTGTGTTAAGATTCTCTCCTTCTGCAATCAGTCTGTAAGAGATTTAAATTTGTGCAGAGGCTGGAAATCTGTGGCGAGCTCTGGGGACCCCCTGACCCAGAACATTGATCAAGATGGGGACTGTCATGTTGCCTAATACTTTTTTGATCTCCATGGTCGTTACAGGATTAAACAGGCCTAATTTTTCTCAGACAATTGGTGAATAAGCATCGGTTTTGTATCAAATTGTATTTGTAAGCATCAGGGGAATATGATGGTCGTTGCAATTTTGTGGGACTGGGCGCCCAATTTTATTTCTCTTCTGCCTTGTCCCAGCCCAGTGTGGGCAGGTGACCCCTTCTGTGTGATCCTGGTCCAACAACCACAATTATGGGAAGGTTATATTGCAGAACAGCACAAAGACCATCAAGAGGGCTGCTGATGGGAATGTGTGTGGTTAGTATTTTAGGGTGAGTAGAGAAGAACAATGTCAGCTGGGGAAATGCAAAGAAGTAGACAAAACCAGTAGAAATCTTGTCTGCTGTGTACCCTTCCAGGGATGAAGACAAAATTTTAAACAATTCATTACTTCAGTAGCTGAGACTAATTGTACAGTTACTAAAATGTCTTCATAGCACATGTATTATGGATTAAGCCCCAAATATAAACCTGTTATTAAAAATCCATACGTGGGAGTTATGAGTCTCCATTTCTCATTTTTTCCAAAACTTTTAAGAGGGGGATGGAGTGGAATTCATAAGTCCCCTTAAGAGCTTAATTCTAATTTTCACAAAGATCCCAAGGAGCCCTGAGCTAATCAAAAGCTGGTGGGATTTTTTGGCTCCTAAATCACCAAGGTGCTTGTTGGAAATTTTGCCACTATCAAAACTCTAGCACATGAGAAGTGAGCCCAAACTCTCACGAGGAACTAAAGAAGACATGCACATTTGATACTGATTTTTTTCTACCTCCCTTTCTTTTATCATATCCCTGGTAAACTATTCCCAGATAGTCTGGGGATCCAGCTAACGAATCTTTGCACACTTTTTTTAGTGGATTTTTTTTTGCTTGTTTCTTTTGAAGAGTACAAGTGCAAGAGAGCATATCAGGTCAGAAAGGATCATTTTCCCCGTCAGCTGGAATAGAAAAGGCTCTAACGGGATGATCATTCCTTCTCTTCACCTACACTGCATAAACCAAATCATGCTAACAGATACAGCAGGCCACATTTCCTCCTGTTTTCAGTGTAACTGCTCATCTTAAGCTGTTGTTTTAATAAGCAGAAGGATTTTTCATAATGCTTAAAAGGAGTTAAAGCATGAAGAAAGGAGATGTGAAGTCTTTAACTAATAGGATTATACAGTAGAGACCCTTTAAAGGTGGCTTGGCCTGAGTGATCCAGCAGCCATAAACACCTTATTATAGGTCAATAATTTATTTTGTGGGCAATAGTCCCTTTTGAAGAACTCATGCAATCAAAATTTAGATTTGTGCAAAGTGCTTAATGTTATTGAAGTGTCCTAATATAAATGCATGAGCTTTCCTGAGCCAGCTGTGTAAGCTTTTCTCTGCATTTCTTTTCTAGAATGGTGGCTCGTTTACATGTTTTAATTAATAAATGATTTTAAAAATCTGAATTTCCTTGTTTCAAACCAGCATTTTTATCTCCTTTGGGTTCCAATGAAGGCCACCCTTTCAGGATTATATTTTTTCTGGAGCAAGGCGGGGGGTGGGGGCAAAAAAAGTCACCACAAACTATTTTTAAAAGGCAAAACCCCATTAATTCATGGTTCAGATTTAAACAGTGCAGTGATATTTATTTAGAAACAACACAAGTCAGCTGTGGGTTAAGGGTGCATTAAGGGCCATGCCTGCAATGTTTGACTGTAAAAGGCAGGTTTTTTGTAAAGATTTGAGTGTTTGAAAACATAAGGTTTTATAGGAACCACACTGTGTCTTTATTGCCTTCATTGCTGGTAAAAGTCAGGATGCCTTATGGGAAACATAAGGAGTTTCTGAAGAGATGTGAATACCCTAAATATTCTGAGATCAAATCTCACCAATGAATTCTCTGCTTGCTTACAAACATTTTTCTCTGTGGTGTTGTAGGCCTGATCCAAATGTACTCAAATAAGCTAGTGTTCTTGTATTGACTGCCAAAACTTTTAAATTGTGTCCTAAGTGCCTTACTGACCAACCGCACCTTATTTTGGTAGATTTCCCCCTGAAATCAATGGAGGCTTTCCCAATTTAAGGAGAACCTTCCTTAGTACCACCAAAGAGTCTTGCAGGTAACTTTGGAAGATCTGCTTTGCTTGTCTGTGCTTTTGAATTAAGTCACACCTGTTGGTTCAGTGCTGTTGTTATTTGCTGCTGCTTTCAGTTCACAGGGATTTGGGATTCTGTGCCCCAGCTGCAGAAGTGGGACTAGTGAAGAGCATGGTGCCCATCCTATGGCCCTCAAGCTCCTGAGAAATTCACGTATGGATCCGGTACTGTGCTTATGTCATATCAGAGGCACATAAGGTCTGGTGGCTTCTACTTTTGGAAGATGCCAGCCCTCAGAGGCTTTGATGCTGGTTCATTGCCATGGCAGTAAGAGGCACACTCATCGTTGCCATGACCCCAAGAGATGTTTTGGGACTCTTGCAGAGAACCACTTATCACCTCTGACTTCTGAGCTACTTCTGGAATTTGCCCTTTTTTTTCAGCACTTTTGTGGAGGCTAGTTATACCATTTATGAGGTCAGGAAAAATGGGAATTCTTGGACTAAGGTTGATCCTGTTGGTACAATTTTCCTGACAAGTCAGGGTATCATTGTGATGAGTCCAAGGGAAGGAGACTCACCCCCCTGGGGGATTGCTGGGCTGCCCAGGGGAGACAGAGATGGCTGGTACCTTCAGGTACAGCTTTACTACTATGACTATAACACCTCTAAGTGGCATGAAAGGGGGATGTTTCTCTCTAATCTCCCACTAAAAAGGACTTGACTGGTAGGAGAACGAAACCCAGTGGTGACTGGATTGCATATTTAGTGTTAGTTTTGAGTCTGCATTTCACAAATTTTATATACAGTTCCAGATTTTAAAGAACAAGGGAAGTATGTCAGCACAAGTTGTTTATATATATGCAAGTCCATGGCCTTTCTGAAGTACCTGGGCAAAAGAATAACTTCAGTGTGTCTATAGGTATGTTCATCCCAAGCTGAGGACTGTGCTATGCTATTTGACCTCTCACTTCTGCTCCAAACCTGCCTCTGTTGCAGTCATTTATGGTTTTAAGGCATTCGGTTTCCCCAAAAGGAAAAGTAACACCACTCTTGGTGTTGCACTCTTGCTGCAAGACACCCAAGGTCTATCTATGTTGGAGCACAT
Source organism: Scolopax mira (assembly GCA_004320125.1). Classification (NCBI taxonomy): domain Eukaryota; kingdom Metazoa; phylum Chordata; class Aves; order Charadriiformes; family Scolopacidae; genus Scolopax; species Scolopax mira. Next base: position 44,112 of record BJBW01017579.1, read on the forward strand.
AGAGAGAACTGACCTTGTTCTGGCTCTGCCATGGGAAAAATGGGGAACCTGCTCCAGGGCTGACTGATGGGAGCTGGGTGGGAATCAAAGGGGCCATGGTGGCCTGACACTGAGAGACCCCAGCTGGTATGACCCTGCCCTCTGTTAGCTCCAGGCGCTGCTTAACCGTGCTCCGTTTTGCAGTGTAAGCATTCCCCAAGGGTCTTCTCCAAGGTCCATCAAAAGAACTGACCCTGGCCAAGCCCCCATTCCAGGGGCGATATGCTTTGCTAGAAAGGCAGTTCTGTTGCAGGCAGGGAAAGGGGCCTGATCCACACCTGACTGAAATCTTCAGTAGGATTTAGATTAAGCCCACAAATCCTGATTCTGCAAAGATTTAAGCTTGTGCATAACTTTACATACGTGAATAGTCTCATTGAGGTCAAATGAATTAAAATAATGCATGAATAACGAATTACAATAATGCACCTGCTTAAGTCTTGGCAGTATTGGGGCTATAATGAACTGGAAAAAAACAAAACAGGAAAGAAAAAAGCTGACTTTTTCAGACCTATTAAGGTGTTATTGCAGAAACCTAGCCAGTGACAATTGTATTTACATGTACCATGCAAAGACTAAATGAACGGGAGTGTTTATTCAGCCGTGTCATGTATTTGGGTCAAAAAGGGATCCCATATGGCTTCAAAGGTTTGGCTTGTCTATTCTACTCAGAAAAGCACCTGAAAGTATTAGTTTTGCAGCCTGATCCTAGATGGATCAGTGGGTGTTTTTACTTTACAGAGACTGCGGGATTGGGATTGAGGCCTTATTAAAAACGGGCCTGTACTGAAGGAAAAAATAGTGTGTCAGGCTGAGTGAAAGGTCTGAGCTGCTGTAAGGGCTTTGCTGCAGTGAGAGAAGTTGATTCCTCTCCAATACAAGGGCAGGAGAGTTTAAAGAAGTTCTTATGGGGGCAAAATGTGCCCTATGCTAAATCAAGGTTTGAGCTGAGACGTGAGGGTGATACGTGCTGGTGCCTGCAATGACTTGATAGGACATCATGACCAATGACAGGACAAACGGTAGTGGCCTCAAGTTGCACCAGGGGAGGTTCAGGTTAGATATTAGGAAATATTTATTTCCTGAAAGGGTTGTCAGACACTGGAATGGGCTGCCCAGTGAGGTGGTTGAGGCACCATCCCTGGAGGTGTTCAAGAGAGGAGTTGACATGGTGCTCAGGGATACGGATTAGTGTTGGGTTGGTGTTGTTTTGGGTGTAGTGTGGGGTTTGTGTGGGTGGGGTTTATTCTTGTTGTTTTTGTTGTATTTTTGAAGGTCCCTTCCAACCTAGGTGATTCTGTGATTCTGTGACCTTGCTCTCCACTTGTCCTGTCTTCTCCTCCCTCCCCTCTGCCTTCAGTCCTGGTTAGCAGTCCCCAGGCTCCTCTCAGCTGCCCCTGAAAACCAATGCCTCCCCGCTCCTCTCCCAAGCAGCAACTAGTGAAAGGGGCACCCTCGGTCAGCAAGCCTTTCACCCCCTCTTTCCTCTATGTTCAAGGGGTGCTAGCTTCCCTCTGCACACGTGGTGTTTCTGGGGAAGTCTCCCCTCTGCTTTCACCCCCCTTCAGTTTCCCCCTTCTGCTTCTCTTCCCACGGGGCTGACTCCATGTGTGTGGGTTTTCAGAGCCACCAGCCCATTGCTGCTGGGGAAGGAGGGGCAGTGCAGAGGGGGGCAATCGCCCCGACGCCAACACGGGCCGGTCTGGCAGAGCTCGTGTGCCAGAGGAGCCCTCCAAATGGGGGCTAAATGAGAGATGATGAGCTGTGTGTGTGTGGGCACTGGAGCAGCTCTGGCAGATTTGATCCACAAGGTGTAATCACTGTCCTCACACTTAGAAAGTCCTCTGCTCTTCATCAAGTGCCACCAAACCACGCTTTCCTAGGAAAGGCTGTGCTGTGCCAGACAGCGTATGTACAAACTCTCTGGTGGGCAGTTGCTTATCGTGAGCTGACCTAAACCGTTCTCCCAGTGCAAGCAGTGCTCCGGATCTTATCAAAGGCAGAAATCTGTTTCAAAGATGGTGAGGTTTTTTTATAGTTCCCAGCCCCAGAGGAGCAGGGGCTACAATGCTGACCCTGAACAGCTGGACTTGAGGATGCTCTGCTCGGTCTTAGCAGCGACAGGGCTTGAGGAAGCTCACCAAGCCAAAGCAGACTTTCTTGTAGTGTGTGTTTGCTGGCAACAGCAGCCCCACAAAGGGATAATCAGTCTTGTCCAGGCCCTAGGTTTGGGAAACCAGAGATTACGTTGCTGTATAAACCTATTACAGGGGGTGAAACAACTTCTCCTTTTGGACTGGGGTCTTGGAGAGACACTCTGCAGTTCCTGTCAAAGTTGTAATCCATGCTATTTAAGCAACCTCAACCAGAATTATAAGGGATAAAAGGGATATTATAAGGGATAAAAGATGCTTTTGGAGTCCATACCAGCCATTGCTCGTGTCAAGAAGCAACGCTTGAGGAAATCAAAGCCAAAGGAAATCCATCACCTATGCTGAGGGGTCCCAGGGAGCCCCATGGACAAATTGCCTTGACCCCAGGAGCCGTAGCTGAAGCAGTGTGGTTATACGCACCATGGTGGGGGAAGAAATAGATCATGGAGCAGTACATATGGGGAATAAATCGTAGTTCAGATAGTAAAATCCAATAATTGTGCTATAGGAGACCAGCCATTGTCTTTGTCAGAAAAGATTGCGTCAGGTGGGAGTTTCTGCTTACAGTAGCATCATATAATGATTGTGTGGGGGCTGAAACTAGGGTGTGGTAAAGACTTATTGAGGTATCCATATCTAATGCTAATTGGAAGAATACTCGTTCCCTCCATGGCATTCCTCATCAGTAGATCACAAAAGGAAACATGTCACTCATATTAAATGTAGGAAAATAAGGGTAAATGGCTTTCTCTAAACCAGCCAGTGCAGAGCCCCCTCCACACTGGGCTGTCCCTGTCCAGTGGTCTGTTCTCTAAACCAGACCAGTCATCTGGGGAAGAATATCTTCTTCATTCAGCTCCTGTTGACAGGATTTTTAATGACAGCTTTGAAAATACTTTTTATTTTATTTTTTTTTTAAGAGGAGACAACGTCTGTGTGGGGAAAGCTCTGCTCTATCCCATTTATTTGTGTATATATGCAAGTACTCCCCACGCAGATCCAAAAATACATACTTAATAACTGCGGCTCATTAGTGGCTTCAGACCCACAGAATCCTGTAAAATATGTCCTTATGCACAAAATAGTTACAAAAATATGAAAAATTATTTTATTGCATATGTGCATTCTCTCTTCATTTGCTGTAGTTTGAAACTACTAAATGCTACTAGATTTTTTTTAGAGGAAATAACCCTGCCAAGTGTATTTATTTATTTTAACTAGAAATTATTTAGAAGGACCAGAAGTATGAGCAGCTGGTAAACTTGTCTTGATTATTTTCCCCTACACTTCTAATAATGAACTTATATGATTTTAGCACCTTAAAAATACTCTTCTTAAACAGACTATGCGTAGGCAAATTTAGAACTGTACAGAAGTCCTGGAACACAGAAATAATGATGGGGAAAAAAATTCCAAAAATAAATGAGAGGTAAAGAGAAATAATAAGAGGGAGAATAAAAATCTATTTAAGGGACACATATAAAAAGTTAACAAAGAGAAGTCCACCCAGTAAAGGGTTTTGCAGCCTTATAGGGCTGGAGAGCAGCCTTATAGGGCTGCAGCACCACTGGAGAGCAGGTGGTTTGTAACAATGCCAGTAATTTGGGGGTTGTCTGAGCTGTGAACTGAGGGAAAGCTTAGGATGAGAAGATGGCAAGATGGAAAGGAAGGGGCTGGGGCAGCAGTGCTTGAGGAGAGAAAGAGGAGCAGGTACCTCTCCTTACCCTCCCTGGTGGCCAAACACAGACACCTTTCAGGAGTGGATCCTGTTGTGCCTCCGTTTGAGTCACAAGGATGTCAGAGGTGAAAGGATAAAAGAAGATCCCTTCTCATGCACAGCCACCAGCAACACCTCCTGGGACCCCATTGTGCCACCCACCCTAGGATCCCAACCAACCCATCTCAGCCTGTCCCTGGGATCTGCTGTGCCATAGCCTCAATGCCAAAGTTTGCCATCACAGTGAGAAAAAAGAAGTGCCTTTGAGTTTGCCACCCCAGACATCACAGTGTTGCTCACAAAGCTGAAATGGCTCAGAGGGGAATTTTAAGAAGATGATTGCCAGGTGGCTATCTCCTGTGCCTCCCTAGGAGGTTGGTGCAAGCATGAGTCCAACAGAAGGGCAGGAAAACACATTCTGCAGAGCAGGATAGGGATGGGTAGCATTTTCAAGGCTTTGCAGGAAGAATGCATCAGTGGCAGCCCTGTGTGTGGTCTGGCCTGTATAAACCAGTGGACAATATTGCCATTTTGGGAGCAAGTATGGGGCTTGTGGCCCCAGCTGTCTTCAGTTAGAGTGCTGTATACAGCTTTGGAAGCCATATCTTTCCAAAAATCTTCCATTCAAAGGGCATTCTCTAACTGTGGAGTATATGACTTTTTAAACTCACTTGAGGTTTCTGAAGGGACAACTGATTTCATGGTGTGTTTGAAAAATACCTAGCCCAAATATGTTCTTTTGGATTACTGCAGTACAAATACTTAATAGAAATAGCTAGTGATAGATGTCTAGAAGAGCTGTACAGAAGAAAAAGACCAAAAGACCACTGCAAACAAAACTGAAGATGTACTTTAGGATACTGTTTTTAAGAGACCTTGACTGTGCTCTACATTTCAATAGTGTACTTGAAGACTCATGTTTTGTTCCCCCGTCAGTGAAATTATGCAAATAAGTACATTTATACACTTGAAGTACCATTACACAATTTTGTAACCAGGTCTAATTTTCCTTGAGTACACAGGAACAATAGGAGGTTATGAGCAACCAATACCCTTGGTCCTCTCTTAGCCAGCTCTGTCCCCACAAGATTTCCCCCTCTTCTCTGTTTACTCCCAAGTTTTGTTGTTTTGTTGTTTGGGTTTTGGTTGTTGGTTTGGTTGTTTTTGTTTTGTTTTGTTTTGTTTTGTTTTGTTTTGTTTTGTTTTGTTTTTTTTTGTTTCCAGGGAGTCTTTTGATTTTCTGGTCTTGACTATTGCTTCTCACTTTAACAGTGTCTGAGCTTTCATGTGTCTGGAGAAAAACTCCTGTCTCCTCATAGGTGAGGGGAGATCAGAAGCAAGGGGGCTGGATGGTGCTTCTGGAGAACATCTCACTAGCTGGAGCCATCCCTGGAAAGGCAGAGACTGGAGCTTGGTCTGGTTCTGCTCCTCCTTCACTCATGAGGTGTCTGCCAGGCTGTTGACTTCGCCAGGGCCCTCCCAGCATTTCCGTGGAGAGCTGGTCAATCTTTCTTTTCATTGCAACTCTTCTAGTGCTGTGAAAAGCTTTGAGTTTAATGACTGACGTTTTATGACCAAAAGTTGTCTTGAGGATTCTCATGCAACATCATGTTTCACAGCAGCGCAGGGAGGTGAAGAAGGAATTCTGCATTTGTAAAATCAAAGAATAGGTTAATTGCCAGTTGCCTGAAGGCTGACTCTGAGGGCAGGGCACTTCGGATGATGTGTTGTTTCCCAGCTTTGCAGGGAGATTGAAAGGTGGCAAAGTTGCCACTGCTGTGTAAACTTCCTTGGAGTCGGAAAGGCTGTCGGATGTGCACTCCAGCTATGTACAGTTTCCCACATAAAATAAAAAGGGAGGATGGAGAGGCAAGAAGTGGCGTTGCTGTGGCTCTTCCAGGGACTGTGACGCTACCAAAGGCATTGAGTTTGGTCGTTTTTCCTTGCAGGTAGCTCTGTATTTAATCTGTGTAGCTCCCAGTGAGAGCCTGATGCACCGGCACCTTTAATAGACAGCCAGAGCACAGGGATTTGCTGTTTTCTTTAATGAGATGGAAAATATGTGACTCTCTCTCATTTGACTGGTTGTTGTAACCCCTCTGCTCTCATTGGCTTCTGCCCTACAATATTTTAAACTGGTTTGCAAGCAAGAAAAAAAATGCAACCTCAGCTTTTTGTACCATTCAGCTGAAGTAGGAAAACTCCAAAAATTACATGAAAGAGAAGATGGGAAAAAACCCACCCCAAAAGGCAAAGCAAATGGACTGTGAAACTGCTGACAGGGAAAATGTTTTCGTAAAGCAGAGAGTGTTCTGAGTCACTCTTCTCCTTTGAGTCCAGCGTTGCTCCTGTTGGCTTCCACAGGAGTATTGGCAGGGAGTGCACAGGGGCTGGATTGGATCCTTCCCTCCCATTGATGCTGTCTGAACTCTCTTCTTTCTCTCTGGTGGTTCCATTGTATTTATAATGTTCTCAAGCCTTCTTACTCAGCTTCGTGAGGAGTCCCCAGGCGTGCTGTCCACCCCCCTCAGATGGTGTAAGGCCATTCCCCATTTTTCCCATGGAGGCTGTTACCTGGGGGCTTGCAGACTGCTACTCCCAACAGTGTTTAGGAGTCCCCCATTGCAGACCCATGGACAACTCGGAAGGGACTTGTCATCTCCAGGCTGTGGGAGATGTTATTCTCTTCCTGCTGCTCATAACTGTGGCCTGTTTATTCCTGGGTTTACCACAGCAGTGGGGAAAGAGCAGTCTATAAGTGCTATGGGCAGAGTGATTGATTTCACTCACAAGAGAGAAGTAGTGAAATATTTATTAAGGTGAAACAGTGATTTAACAAAATTAGTAGTAAATGCAACAGCGTTTTATGAGATTTGATGGCAAGGTCCACTTGATGATTTACTACAGAGAGGACAGAGTCAGACAGAGCTGTCAGGGACACCCTCCCATTGAGTCACGAGGTTCAGAAAGGACCCCCTGGCTTTCTGAACTCCTTCTCAGAGAGGAGTCTGGGTGCAGCTGGATCCAATCCTGGTCCAGACTTGGTCAACAGTTTATGTCTAAAGGATTATATCTGTGCAATCAATCCCAGCAGAAAAACAGGTGTGGGGGTTACGGAGCTAGGCAAGTTTGTATACACTAAGAAAGGAGGTGTGTAAATCTGTTTAGGCAATTTTCATGTTGATGGTTGGGCATTTAGCACTTAAACGACTGTGTAAGCAATTTAGGAATAATGACCAGTGTGCTCAGTGTCAATGCTTTTAAATCTTCCTTTGCTTTTCTCTGATGAAAGCCCTACAAAAATTCTGTTGAGAAAGTAGACAAGCAAATAGCAAAAATTGTTGGAGGACCTTATAATTTCTGTGTAGTTACAGAAACAGAAACCAAGATTGTTGTACCTGAAACAAAGCATTTCTGATAAATGCATCTGAAAGAATGTATATCCTAAATTCAATCCTAAAAGTACCCATTCTTAAGGCAAAGTCATGCTTCAAGGCCTTTGTTACCAGAATGACAAAATCTTCCCATGTGGTCTCTCTAATATTATCACAAATGGCCCTTTTAAGTTTGACTGACAGCTCAGGCCACTGTTCCTTTGATTATAAATGAGGTAAAGTGTTTGCATAGAAAAATGGTATTTTATAGAAGATCTCTCAGGGGTAGAACTAGTAAAATTTTAAAACACAGAGTTTACTCATTGAAAAGTGGGGTTTGGGCTGAAAAAGTAAGAAAATCTGTGTCTTTTTAACTACCAAAGTTATTATATTGTGCTTAGAAGTAATGCTTCATCTCAAAAATGCTGTTAAGCATGTTTTTAAAAGATGAGTATGTCAGAAAAACAAACTAATTCAGGTCGACCTAAATATTTAGTCTGGTAACCAAAATATGGTTTTCAGTTCTGTGCAGTTTGAGTTTTTCTTTCTGGAGATAGGGTTTGATGAGTAAACAGTGTTCATTTGAGGGAACACACAAGAAGTTTTTGCCTGTCTTTTTTGTGTTTATCATGATAAAAAAAAAATAATGTGGTCAGACGGTCTTCAACAATTGAATTCAAGTGTTTTAGGAACTGAAATTTAGAAATTTAGAAGTTGAGATGTGATAGTTGACAATGTGTATCTTCCTGTTTCAAATGCAAGGTAAAATGAGCTAATCCTATTTACTGTTCTGGTAATATCTTAAGATATTTTCACTTAGTTGTTTGTGATTATATTTCCATAATTTTTTTTTTTTTTTTAAACTAAATTGCCTGAACTTCCATGTTTAGGTAAGCCATAAGTCTAATGGTGTTGATTCCCACTAATGACAGAATTTCTGTACCTAGAATAAGAGGGTCACAGGCAAAATTTCATAGCTAGCACATGCTAACATTTAAAGTATATCCAGTAACAAGTCAAAGCTGGTCCCTTGTTAAAATTTCCAGTTCCAGGCTACGTCAAAGAAAACAGATTAAGTCTTTGAAAAAAAGCTGAGTCAAGTAGGTAGAGAAGCACTTCTTGCTTCAGCATCCATGCAATTGAGCAAGGCTCAGGCATGATGCATTAAAATACAAGGAAAACTGTTCAGTTTATAACACTATATAGAAGTAGTGAAAATACTTTATATCCAGATGGAAATAGTAACTTTGTATCAGTGCTGGAAAATAAGTTTAAATGATGGAGTCATCAGGGAAAACAATTTTGGGCAATTTCTTCAATAGAGGAACTGTTTTATTGGCTGGTAACTTAATAAGAAAAATTAAAGAATAGGCAGTACAAATGTCAGCACTGTCTGTAGCTTATTAGGTTGCCTGATACAATGGGACAGATTTTGCTTGAATTCTTGTTGGATGTAAACCTAAAATAACTTCCGTGGTGCCATCACACTTTTTTTTACTACTCTGAAGAACAAACAGCAGGCAGTAGGTCCTTTTTCAACACTGCCAGGGGGAATTGCACATCCCTGACGCAGCCCTTTTGATTACCCCATGAAGCCAATGTGATTATTCATACGAAAAAGACAAGGGAATAGACTGTCCATAGAGAAAAGTGGGTGGGTGTTGCTCTCAGGCATGTTTTCTTCATCCACTAAGAGGAAGCCAGGGCAGGCACCATCTCAGAGCTGCACATCTGCCTTCCTGCACACTGGGGACACACAAGTCTCTTGTAAGGAGGAATTACAACTTCATCTCCATCGTTTTGTTGCTGTTGTTACCTGTGGTGTCTTGAATAAGTGGCCACGGCTCTCACCAGAGAGGTATACAGGGGATACAGGACTTCCCATAGCATCCTCTCTTCCACTCCTCTTGCCAAGTCTGATTTGCAACACATGACTTCAGAAATCCTGCTGGACTAGATTTTGACTATCTTTGAGGTTAATATATTTGAATGAAATATAAGGCAATGCAAAATTTGCCTCTCTACAGCAAAGCAACGTGTTTCTTTCTAAAACTGACCTGCAAATGGGGTGTCTTTTACAGAGGGCATTTGCTTCAGGGCAGTATTTTCTAGCAGAAAAAAATAAATATCAAGATGATCAATAGCAGGCTTTTACTGTTTGCCTTAGTATCTGTTTTGTTTACTGTCTCTAGTAAGAGATCTTGTTTGGGGGAATTCAGGTTAAAAGGCATATAGATTAAAAATCACTGGGATATTCTACCATATTACATCAGCCCTAGGGTCACATTTTTTCCCCCCAGTATTTAACTGACAGTTTATTTACCATTAGGCTTTTTTTTAATTTAAGTCAATGTGCAACCATGCTTGGAGATAATGGCAGTGAGAATGGACACTTTCTATCCCTAATTTCACTTCTGCCCTGATGCTACTGTGCACGCTCTCCTCTGGCTCTGCTCTGCTTGAATCATGCTGTTGTGCCACAGGAGCAAAGACAGCTCCTCTTCCAGGTGGCACCAACTGGCAGCTGGTCCACGTGAACACCAGGTGGACAGAGTTACATGTGATCCTGTTCTCCTTTTATTTGAGGAGCAAGTAGACAGAGTCATCATTCCACTCTGCTCTTCCGTTGTGCATTCCCCATGGATTTTTAGCGACTTTTGCAAGGAGATTTAACTTTGCAAATGATTAAATGAGTAAGATCTTGGAGTCTCCCTCTTCCTCTGATCATTTATTTCTTCTTTGCAAGTCACGGGGAGAGCAGAGTTTAAATAGTAAATTGGCATCTGCCATACAGTCACATGGAGCATATCTATATTTAGATTGATGTCTATAGCAGCTACACTCATCAGGATCATCCTCATTCAGAAAGACTGTAATTATGGCATTCAAACAAACCAGAGTTTTGTTTTCCTGATGGATTGAATCTGGAGTTACATCACAGAACTTGCCTGGTGTAAGGAAAAGTAGTATCTGCTTCCTGCTGCTCAGATGAGGCTTCAAAGTAGAGTTTGAGCCGGATTGACACCATACAGGTTTTTAATGTATAGCCACAAATAGTTACCTGGTCTGTGAACATGGAGAAGTTGGTTTAGGACCATG
>BJBW01017580.1:0-10504 GCA_004320125.1 Scolopax mira
AGACCATCTAGTCCACCTCCCCTGATAAAGCAGGAACACCTAGAGCACATCACTCAGGACTGCATCCAGGCGGGTCTTGAAAATCTCCAAAGAAGGGGACTCCATGACCTCCCTGGGCAGCCTGTTCCAGAGCTCCGTCACCCTCACTGTGAAGCATTTTTTTCTCATATTTGTGTGGAACCTCCTATGTTCCAATTTATGCCCGTTACCCATCGTCCTCTCACTGGCAACCACTGAAAAGAATCTGGCTCCCTCCTCCTTCAACCCACCCTTTAGATACTTATAGGCATTAATAAGGTCTCCCCTCAGCCTTCTCCAGACTAAAGAGTCCCAGCTCTCTCAGCCTTTCTTCATAAGGGAGATGCTCCAATCCTTGAATCATCTTCATTGCCCTTTGTTGGGCTCTTTCCAGTAGCTCCTTGAGCTGGGGAGCCCAGAACTGGATGCAGTATTCCAGTTGTGGCCTCACCAATGCAGAATAGAGGGGGAGAATGACTTCCCTTGACCTACTAGCCACGCTCTTCCCTATGCAGCCCAGGATTCCGTTGGCCTTCCTGGCCACAAGAGCACACTGCTCATTGTCATTTGCCGTTTGGTGGTGCCATACCAGTGGGGGCAAGGTGAAAGGAACGAGGTTGTGGTCCAGCTGTGTCCTTCTGAGCGTGTATCACTGCCAGCCAAGGAAGGGTTGTGCAGACCTGTTGGGTACATCTCCAGAGCTCGGCAATCTCTGCTGGCAGCTGTGGCTGTTAAATGGGGGCATGGATTGGCAAGGGTATCCTCTGCAGGACAAATAGGGAGAGCAGATATGCTGGCCTTTAGTATGCGAGAGGGAAGGGGCAAATCCAGGAGATGATGTGCAAGGGGTCAGAAATCCCATCTCAGAGTAGGTATCACTCTTACTTCTATTTTACAAAATTAATATTTTCTTATAAATAGCTTTTCTTTGCGTGTTCTCCACATGTGACACTTATGGTGAGCTGATAGGTTGGAAAACCAAGGTTACTTTTTCTCCCTGATCCAATTAAGTTTCTAGTTCTTTCCCCCCTGCCTGTTTCCTACTTCTTTCTTTTTTTCGTTCCTTTCTTAAATTCCTCACCTCCGCTTTTATCTAAAGACCCTAACTGTTTAGGACTAGATTTTGTGTGCAGATTCAGTCCTGAAAAGTAAAGATATGTTAAGAAAAGTCACCCCTTGCCTCTTTTCAGTTCTCCTTCCATGGCTGCCTCATGCTGGCAAAGCTTGGGACTCTGGGGAGAAGAAATGGGTTTAGTTTTGGGAGCTTGTTAGGCAGCGTAGCCACTGAGTTTATTCAACAAAGATTTTTATTCCCTGCTCTTTCTGAGAGTTTTGCAGTGGTGTTTGTGGCAGAGTGAGGGGGCTGAGTGATCTGTGGGGGAGTGGGTTTTAGCCCATGGCAGCTCTGAACTGAGGCCTGCATGTCCTCAGCTCCCTGACTCCCACCGCAGAAGACAGCTGCAAAATCACCTTTATCAAATATATATAATCCCACAACCAAGGATTTAGGCTATCAGGCTTGCAACCACAACGTTGACACATTGTGGTTAAAAATATTGCTGAAACTTGCATATGTGATATGCTTTCTTTTTTAAACTAAAAACTGTAGACAGTGCCCCAGATACAATCAGGATGCACCTCACCAAGTTTTACGTAGACAAACAGTTTCTATCTGAAGAGGTATCAGAAAAGCAGGCAATTTCAGAGAGTTCCCATTAAAGCTTTATGATGAGAAATTGAACACAAACCTCATAGAATATTCAAAGCATTAAAACTAATCCTGTGTGAAATTTCCCACCAGTCCCTCTAGGAGGACATATACTTCCAGAGGGAGGAGGCAGGAGTTTATGCTCCATTTTAAGAGTCCTTGAGCACAACCCCAACCCAACACAACCCAACAACCAGAAGTTGCCTGTGTTTAACAGATCCTTGCGGGACATGCGGTGGAGAGAAATACGAGGCTTTCTTGGAGGCATTTGAAGTCTGATCTTGCTCCCTTGAGCTGGGTGGGAAATTGTTCGTGCGCATCACGCAGACTGGGGTGTGATGAAAGGTGGAGGGCACAGGGAGGACTGTGCGGCAAATGCATTTGGCTTGTATTGAAAGAGTGGCTGAGATAGAGAATTGTGAAGAGGAGAGGAGGAGGCAGAAAATGGCTCTCAACTGAAAAAAAGGCCTATTAGAAAGGAAATATTTTGCCACGTTAATTTTTTTAGGCATGAAGGGATGGCAGGAGTTGCACCAAGATCCACGTGACTCAATCTGGTGTTCATGATGGCTCCAGCACTGGGGTGTTTTAGTGGAAGGTGGAAGAAATTGTAGAGCTGATGGCTGTGGAACTTAATCCCATTCTTCTGCCTTTGAAAGGTCATTTGAAGCCCAAGGGTCTCTGTCCCTTCCAAAAGTCTGTAGCATTATGATTAGGTCGCTGCCTATAATATGACAACATTAGCCTTTCAGTGCATACACATTCCCTGCTGTCCTCTTCCTCGGGAGCTGAACAGCCTGACACATCTTTGCCCATCTTTCCCAGTGGGAATTATCTCCACTGGGTTAAAAACTGGCTGGAGGGCTGGGCCCAGAGAGTGGTGGTGAATGGAGTTAAATCCAGTTGGCAGCTGGTCACAAGTGGTGTCCCACAGGGCTTGGTACTGGGGCCGGTTCTCTTCAACATCTTAATCAATGCACCCTCAACAAATTTGCAGATGACACCAAGTTGGGTGTGAGAGTTGATCTGCTGGAGGGTAGAAACGCTCTGCAGAGGGATCTGGACAGGCTGACTGGATGGGTTGAGACCAATGGAATGAGGTTCAATAAGGACAAGCGCCAGGTCATGCACTTGGGTCACAACAACCCTGGGCAGTGCCACAGGCTTGGGGAAGGATGGCTGGAGAGCTGCTGCCTGGCAGAAAAGGACTTGGGGGTGTTGGTTGACTGTGGGCTGAACACGAGCCAGCTTTGTGCCCAGGTGGCCAAGAAGGCCAACAGCATCCTGGCNNACAGTGTGGTGAGTAGGACCCGAGAGGTGATCATCCCCCCCCCGCCTTACTCGGCATTGGTGAGACCCCACCTCAAGTACCATGTCCAGTTTTGTGTCCCCTACCACAAGAAAGACATTGAGGTGCTGGAGCAGGTCCAAAGAAGGGCAACGAAGCTGGTGAGGGGTCTGGAGCACAATGAGGAGAGGCTGAGGGAGTTGGGGTTGTACAGTCTGGGGAAGAGGAGACTGAGAGGAGATGTACAACTCCCTGAAAGAAGGGTGCAGAGAGGCGGGGGGGGGGGGGGTTGGTCTCTTCTACCAAGTCACAGATGATAGGACAAGGGGTAATGGCTTCAAGTTGGGCCAGGGGAACTTCAGGTTAGATATTATGAAATATTTCTTTACTGAAAAGGTTGTCAGACATTGGAATGATCTGCCCAGGGAGGTGGTTGAGGCATCATCCCTAGAGGTATTCAAGAGTTGAATTGACACGGTGCTTGGGGATACGGATTAGTAGCGGATTGGTGTTGTTTTGGGTGTGGTGTTGTGTGGTTTGTGTGGGTATGGTTTGGTGGTTTTTTTTGTGGTTTGTTTCCTTTTCATTGGTTGAACTAGATGATCTTGAAAGGTCCCTTCCAACCGAGGTGATTCTGTGATTCTGTCTTGCTCTGCCCTGTGCAACCTGGCATGCAAGGACAGGCTGTGCCAGCACTGCCACTCAAGGTTTGCTTGCTGCATGAAGGAGACAGCAGCCGATGCTTCAGGTTCTGTTTTTTGTGAGCTCTGTATTTCCCCAAAGGAGTTAAGTGTTCTAGTTAAGAGTGGACCTTTTGGAGGCAAAAGACATCAATTCCTAGCTTTCTGGGGTCTTGCTGCAGCCTTGCAGCATCATTTCACTGACAGAGGTATACACTGCATGCCCTGGCCGGTCGCTCCATTGTGGTTCAACCTGGGCCACCAGCCAGAAGGGCAGGTAGCACTGAGGGAGATTATATATTGCAAGTTCATGTTTGCAACTCTGTTTTGGTATCCAAGTGGCTTCACATGCTTCATGTCTTTCCTTAGAGTACATGGGCAAAGGGTTTTTCTTATACCTGTGCAAGACTTGGCTGTTTATGTATCTTTTCCTGCTGCTTTGCTATTTGGGACATTTATTTCCCTTGCTAGGAAGAGGACTGGGGCAACTGGAACAGGTCATCTTTTGCTGTCTCGGTGTGCAGTTCATGACCAGCTGGCAGTTTCTCTAATCAAACTAGCTCAGTGACTCAGCCTTCTTTGGCCAGCAATCCATCACAGGGATTTCGTGACCTCCCTGCGTGGGCATGGCTGGGGAGACGGGCAGCAGCAGCTTGGGAGAATGGAGATGGAATTACCTTCCTGTCCCCTGGGATCAGCAGGTCGGTAAAGGTTGCTGGCAGGGGAGGCTGTTAGAGAAATATGTGGAGAAGACCCCAGCCAGGGCTAATGAGTGGACAGAGACAGAACTCAAATCACCAATTCTGCAGCAGACGGGGTGCTGCTGTGTGCTTGTATTTCCCTTGCTAAAACTGAAGACCCGAGGTACGTAAGGGTCAACACTGGAAAGATGCTGAAGACACTGGGTGCAAAACTGGGAAAGGGTGAGGCTGAGTGTGAGCACGGTAGTGGGAAGTGGAAGGTAGGAAGGAAAGAGGTGCAATATGCTATTTTTGATCTGTGGGCTGTGTACAGGACACAAACAGGAGTGCTGGCTTGATGCTGAAGCTGGCACTGCAGGCTTGGTAGTGCAAGATGATCCAGCATCTATCCTTAAGGCAACAGCCACCCTCTGGACAGAGGCTGAGCTGGGGACCTGCACCTTGAGGCTGGCATAAAATACACATATCCTTGGGCAGAGGTTTGTCTGCCAGTTAAAGCCTGTGCTTTGTTAGCTCCGAGGCACAGGAGGGACTGTGCCATGCCAGCCAAGTTGACTTACTCTGTAGACCTTTCCATCACCATACTGCTGCAAGTAGCTTTCTTTGGTAGTGGCATGGCAAGGTGCTGTCCTGTGCCGTGGGAGGAAGCTCAGTGGCCCACAGGGAGACCATGCCCCACATAAACAAGGTCTGAGGAGCATGTGTGGCTGCAGGGAGACCCTGATTTTTATGAAATGGCAGATCTCTTGCAAAAAATTTTTTTCCTGGGAAGTACCACTGCTGCAGAAGTTGGTACGGCTTCTGTACCTGTTCCCCAGCTACTGTGTGGTATCTTACAGCTTATGTCTTGCTGCATTAATGAGGAAGGGGTGAGAGTTTGCTGCATCACTTTCTGTTAGCTCTAAAACATGCATTGGCTCAGGAGAAAGCCCCTTCCTCTATTAGAAACACTGCAGCGATGAGCAAGCCAACTTCATGGTGGGCTTTTTCTCAGTCTATGGCTGATGGACCCCACAGCCATTAACGAGCTTGCGGGAGCACTCCTCTCTCCTCCGAAATGCTGTGACTCACATCTGACCGTAGAGAGGAGCAGCTGCAGCCTCCAGGAGAGCCTGTAATGAGGCCAGGATCTCCAGCATGGGACCTGCTTTCTGTCAGCTCTTGGAGGAGACCATGGATAATTACCTCTCCTGTCTGCTCTTCTCCGCTGCTGGCTTCACTTCAGGTTCAAACGCTCACTGTTTTCAGATACATAATTTAAAATTCCAATTGCATGTTGTCAGGTCAACGTGCTGCAACATGGGAAGAGATTTCACATCATAAGGACTCTGGTGTCATTCTTGGCTATGCTGCTCATCTGGCACATTTCTACCTGTTTGAAGGGTACATGGTGCATGGATTTCTGGCTGCCTTTGGGTTTCCCTGCAGTGGGGTTATAGCTGTGAGTTATCTCTTCTCACCAGACCTTTTGGGGTCTTTAATTGCTCCCTTGGTCTGGTCTCACATTGGGGATTGTGATGGATGCTCATGTTTATTGTTCTGTATTGGGTGGGAAAAGATGGAAATGGTAGCTGCATCTTGGAAGAAAGGTTTTCCTTTTGCCAAGAAAGATTGGTCCAGATGATCCTTGAGGTCCCTTCCAACCTGGTATTCTATGATTCTGAGGTTGAGAGGAAACAAATCCAGTCTAGAGATCACTATAAATTGCTGTAACCCTTCCTTTACCTGATGTTAGCACCTTTACAGTGGGGAAAACCTTTCATAAGGGTTCAATATGATGTTCTATAAGTTGGGGTTTTTTTGGTGCATGGATGCACAAACTTAGCTTAGAGTTAAATCTGTGCTCTAATTGTCCTCTGTCTACAGCCTGTGCTTCCAGAGTTGAGTAATGTGCCCTTTGCTGTGCAAAGTGGAATCAAGTGTGAAGGGCATTACCTGGTCATGGGAGAGAAGGACCCTGGTGGTAGTCTCTTTACCTGCCTGTGGTAGGACTGGGGAGGGACGTTTCACCCTGTGAACTGCATTTTGGTCTCCTCGAGGCAGAACAGAATTACCTGGATGTTTTGCACAGCCCTGCGGGGAAAATATGCCTAATCAAATAGCAGGGTCTGGTCTGAAAAAACCTCTTCCTGCTCTGTGCTAATGGACCAAGAACCTTTCTTTGGGATAACTGTGTCTCCTGCCTTTTCTTCAGCAGTTCCTGGCTGTCCCAGTATGACTTGAGCTGAGCAGACCTTGGTAAAGGAATGTCACAGATCTTTTGCAGAGGAGGAAGAGCCCAAGTGCAAAAAGATGCAGAAGTGGCTGAAACAGGTGAATATTTTAAGCTGGGGGAGTAGGGTGGGTCTCTGCTGCCCCTGAACCAGGTCCAAGTGGGAGACAAAGGGAGGAAGTGTCCTCAAACCAGGACATGGGGAAAGCAGAGTGCCAGCCTTTGCATGCTGAGCCAAGGTTCAGCTTCTGTCTTAGTGTCTTTCCTTGCTTGGTGCCAGCCACCTTCCCAGCCTCTGCATGGTGCGCTGGGTATGCACTGCAGCATTGTTGTCCAGCTGCAGTGGCTGGGGGCATCTTGATGAAAGTCAGGGGTGAGCACGCATAGACCAGACATGCTTGCACTGGAGCAAGGGTGGCAAGGCAGGCAGCACTGCAGGCAAAACCCTCTCCAACAGGAAGATGCCTGCAAGATCCCCAGATTTGGGACCATGGTTAGGAGTGGAAGCAGGGTAGTGTGTCTGTCAGGAGCAAAGTGATACTGAAACCTGGTACGGAGGGGCATCACAGCTGTAAATGAAACCACTGGGATTTGGGGGTTGGTGTTTGGGTTTGTTATTTTTTTTTATTTTAATTTTTTTTCCTTTTTCTATTTCTTTTCTTTTCCTTCCTCCTCTTGCTTTTCTCCAGAGCTGTTATCTTTACAGCCAGGAGGTGGCTCTGGAGCATGCTGTGGATCTGGGCACAGCTCAGCGTTCAGTAGCCAAAGCGATGGGGAGAATCTGCGACCGTCACCAGTTCACGATGAAAGGCAGATGGCCTTTCTTCTAGCTTCCAGACGGGATGAGTGTGTGTCCTCTGACACACATATGCAGAGGCAGCTTCAATGAATTTCCAAATGCTTCTGACACTCTGTGCTCTGATGCAATGTTTACGAAGTGGGGAACATGCTTCTGGTGCTGGTAACATAAGTTTGGCTCAGACTGTCCTCTGGGAGCAGGGATGACTCCAAATGCAGTGTCATAGCAGATGTAGGCTCTTCTTAAGAGCTCCAGACCTGCAGAGAAAGTTGTTGTGTGAGGCAGCCATTCTGAGCTATGGGAAAGAGGAGCTGTCTTTGTGCTTGCCATGGTCACCAGGGAGGAAGTAGGACATGAGGGGCAAAGCAGGGAAAGCCTTGATTGACAGAAGAAGCATAGAGGAGCATAACTGCTATCTAAGAAGATACTAGCATCCTAGGCTTTTGAGTCTGTGCCCAAACTTATGCCTGGGACATACAGCGCTGCCAAGTCTTAATGACTTGCTCTCTGTCATCCTTGGGTAGTACTATGCAGAGGAACACCTGACAAACAGAAAACTCTGGGCCTTAGTCCTTCTGTGTGAGGAGAACAAGATCACAGTAGCCCAGGGCGCTCTTTGTGGTTGAAGCTTTGGGATGCCCTGGAAGCAGCGAGTCCCCGCTCTTCTGTTAGTACTGTAGTATGGCTTTTGGTGGGCTCCCTATACTGAACACTGTTGCCTGGAGACAATTTGTCAAAATACATCCACAAAAGTTGCCAAACACACACCTTTATATATACCCCACATGTGCCTCTCTGGGGTATCCTTCTGCAAGAAATTTAGAGGAATTAGACCTGGAAATCTAATTTACTTTGCACTTTTCTCCTCCCTAGTTGCTCAGAGAGGAGCTGGAGGGATCTTTGATTGTGAAAACTGGAATTCACATCAGTTTCCCTCACCCGATATGGAGGGAGAGCTATTAGGTGAGAAGCTCTGTACCATGACAAAAGGGAGAAGGATGTTATGGGGGACATGGAAAGGCTGGAAGGAAGCTTGGCAGCTTGAGACAGAGGTGTGCTGGCAAGAGCTGAGCTTTCAAGGATTGTGAAATCTCTCCTTCCCAAAACTCTTAATTCTGGTGACCTACAAATGTCAAGGCAAATCTTGGTTCTTGATTATGCAGGAAGCAAAATCTTCAGTCCCTGTGCTTGGCTGGGCAGGAGGAGATGGGAGATTTTAAGGACATGTCCCTGACACTCACTTGGCATGGTGGCTGTCCTGTCCCCGCAGGGTCTGGTCAACCCATGTAGCCCTAAGTGTGGCGGTTCGTGGTTGTTAATATGCTGTGTCCTTGGCTTATGTGTGAGATGCTGTTGGTGCTTTGTGTGTGTGCTCTGAAGACCTTGTTTCCTCCAACAATGGTGCTGGGTCAGGACAATGCCTTGGGGAAGCTGCCTTCACTAGCTGAACAGTTGCTTGTTCAGATGGGGACAAGTTGTGCTCAGCATTGCCGTCAGCTGGTTGTGGGGAACCCTGTGGTTTGGCATCAGTATCCTTATAACCAGCTGCAATGGTAGACTGCCACAATTAGCAGCTAATTTGTGTGTGTGCCCTGGTCATAGGAATGGGGAGAAGTCACTCAGTCTGTTTTTAGGTGGCTGTGTCACGCACAAAGCACAATGTGATCCCTCAGGCAAGATTTACCAGTTTGCCCATACTTCTGCAGGCTGAAGCAAGCAGAAGCGCTCAATTAAACTACACTCTTTTATGGAAATGCATAAATATAGTGCTGTTGCTGAAGCAATGGGGAGCCTTGCAACCTGGTTCAGGACTTGTTAGAATGCACGCAGGGACCGTCCTGCCCACAAGAAGTTCTGACAAAGCTTTGTCTCTTTATCTCCAGCCTAGCTTGCTGTGTGGTGCAGGCCAGAAGTTTGGTCCCCTTTCTGATGTCTGTAATTAATGGGGAGTCTTGCACTGACTTTGTGGGCTTGGAGATAAGTTCAGAATGATTTGCCCATTGACCTGCAGAAGTCTGTGACAGGACCAAGGACTGCAGCTGAACCTCAGCCTCCCCTGCTTATTTTGCCCTTCTGCAGCCCATCTAGTTTGGCTGGGAGCCAGCGCCTGCAAATGGGCTCTGCTGTGAGCTAGTGATTGTTTGTTCTTCATATCCTATTTATGGATGGGAAAGTTGAACGAAGACTAAGGGCTTTAATTCAGTTCTAGAGTCCCTGCTGTCTACTGGCTTGTGCTTTGCCAGTGCTATGTAGAGTGGAGAAGGCAGGTTGTTTTAGTACCCCTAGTCTTCAATCTGAGAGAAGACTTCTAAGGACAGACTCCCACCACAGGCCCTTACTTACTTGCTAAATGAGTTGGATCTAGAGTTATATCTGTTTTGGTTCTCACTGAGGTCTATAGGGAGAGATCTACTTCTGCAGAATGAAGTCAGTTGCAAATATTGAACTGAAAAATCCAAACTTGTTGCCATATTTCAAAACACACAGTGAAGCCTGTCTGACTTCTGCTTGTCTATGACTTCTTTTGGAGCTAGAGAGAAAGAGAAGAGATTCCCCAGGCTACATGTGAGGTGCACAGTAATTCAGTCTGGATTTCTGGATGCAGAGTCCGTTGTGGGCTGTTGGAGGAATACGTGCTCTGCTAGGGTTAAGTGCTTACGTGAAATCAATAGAAGTTTTATTGCCACCATGTGACTTCAGCTGGAACTCTGCCATCCGTAATAGAAGCTATGTTGGGTCTTCCCCCTCCAACTACAGGACAGATATATTAGTCTAGACAACTGAAAAATAGTGGTATATTGGGAGGCTGTGTTTTCATTATGTAAATAGAGCTCTGCAGGAGAATTAATTGATTATTCAGTTACTGTGGGTCTGTCTTGGATGCCCTGGCAAGATGAGAGAACCTGATGGAAGCTCTCCAGTGATGCTATATGGTAGTACAAAGGAGTCATAGAATCATAGAATCATCTGGGCCAGCAGGGACCTTCAAAGGTCATCTAGTCCAACCCCCCTGCAGTCCCAGGGACACCTCCGACTAGACCAGGTTGCCCAGGGTCTTATTCCCCTTGAATGTCTCCAGGGAAGGGGCCTCAACCACC
>BJBW01017581.1:786-31866 GCA_004320125.1 Scolopax mira
ACAAAAACATCACACTAGGCAATATGTTGTCTCTTTTGACCCTACTAGTAATGCTTTTCTCTGTGTCTTGCAAAGAAGCATTTCCCTATGGACTCACCCATCAGCTCCTGAAAGGCAAAAGGAGATAAAAGCCGAGTTGAATTTGGGGGGTTTGGTGGTTTTTCTTTGTTTTTGTTGTTTTATTCGTTTTTGCTTGAAGGCATATATGACTGATTTAGGAACCAAATATTATGTTAAACAAGCTGGCATTTGATGACTTCTTTTTCCTCTGCTGCTTTAACATCTCGACACGCTCTGTCTCTTATCTTTTTAAACCCCACTGCTGTGCGTCAAGAGGATAGCATTAAAAAAAAAAAAAAAAAAAAAGAAAGTTGATTACAACTGCTTAGAATGTTATGGGAGAAAAGGTTTAAAAAAAAATAGTCCAAACAAATCCCCTTCTGGGCTTTTGTTACTAATTACACAGAGCAGCAGTGGCTCTAGATCTGTTCAGGTGGAGTGGTTCAGCTCCACTCACTTTGCAGGGTGTGACTGCTTTTTCAAGACAAAACTATGCCAAATGAATAGATTTTTTTTAATTAGGTTGGTTTGTTTTTTTTTTTTTTTTCACTTCTTATTAAGTAAGGCTGGCCAGGCCATACTTACTTGGATTAAATACAAGCAAAAAGAAAACTCACATTGGTTCAGGAAGTTTGTTTTGTGGTTCTTTGTAAGAGAACATTCTGTCCCCTCTTTGCAAAACCAATACAAACACTCTCTTGGCACAGATGCTATTCTTTGTAGACACCTTACTTTAAATTATCTCTTGGTTATTTTGCAAGATTAAGTGTCGTAGTTCCTATTTCCTGGATGAATTCTGCCTTGTGCAATTTTGCTTTCACTTTGTAAGTCACATCTGCAGAGGTAGCTGGGCAATACGATAAATCTTCTAAACACTATTTTGTTGTTGATGAAAGATACTGAATAATAGAAATGGTGATTATAAATTGTAGGATAGCAAGCGTTGTTTATAAAGTAGCACTTATTCAGGAGCGGTTATATCTCATCGTGGAAATGAACACATAAATACAGGTTGTGTGATTATCAATGTAACTTAAAAAGAGTTTCAGAGTAACTGAAAAACTCTGTGCTCTAGAAGTACAGAGTAGCAGTAAAACATCCAGAACTGTGAGGGATTTTTTCTTGGAATTGTGTATGAGTTTTGCAGAGAGACATCATTTTCCCTTTTGTTCAACTAATTATTTTCTCCTTTTTTTTTTTTTTTAAAGATATTATTGAGCTGGGCTGGGTTATTAAAGGAGTACTGAGGACAATACATTTCATGTGCTGATAATGGGCATTTCTCACATGTGAGAATCTGGCATGAGCTGCTGGAATTCTGAGTAAGAACAAGGAAAGAAATGTGCACTGTGCAACCTTCATCAAACAGAGAGCAATCTCTAGTGCCCTCTTTTGATAATTTTCCAGTGGAACCAATTAGGGGAGAACCTTAAGTGATGTTGATAGGTTATTAGACTGTTTCTTCAAGTGGCTGTAACTCCTACTGACTGAGGCTCTTACTAAAAGGGAAACGAAAGACTTCTTGTACCTTGTAGGAGGCAGCCCTACTTGTAGTAAGTAATATTCCCAGAGAGTGATGAAAACAAAACAAATTTCTGCTGTAACAGTTTTGTAGTGAGACAAAGGTTTACACACGCATTCAGATATAAATTTCCAGAAAGAACTAAATTTTTTATTAGGAAAACACACTAAAAAAAACCAACCTTGCAAACTTTCCGTTTCCATATGTTTAAATCCAAAGACTAAAGTGTTTTGGTTGTCATGTCTGTCTTATCTTTCTAGCAAAGCCTTTTTCCTATAATTAAAAGGGCATCAATTTGTCTAATTGATGCCAAATCCAATCCAAACCTCCCATGCAATTATTTCACCCTTCCCTCCCCCTCCCATCATTATCTGATATTTTGTTTGCACAGTCGTTATTCATTAACTCTGTTCATGTCCAGGGCTGCAAACAGTAAAATCACATCAGTAAGGAGGAGCTCTGAGACTCACCAGTGAAATCTGTTGGGTTTTTTTTTTTTTTTTTTTCCCTTTTCTGTTTTACATTGGCTTTCAGATGAGAATCCCAAAACCTGTCACAAAATTACTGAAAAGAATTAAGTTCTGTGTAAGAAGATGCTGAGATCCCCAGTGTTGGAAAGGAAAAGAGGAGTAGTTTGTCCTCTTTTTTTACATACGTACGTATATGTGTATGTATGCATGCAGCCAAGCCTATTGCCCTGTCTCAGAACTTTATAGCTGAAGCTATTTTATTTAGAGGTAACTTTTGAGCATGTCCCTTTTTCCTCTTTGGCTTATCCTCAGGTGGCTGCGTCTGCCTCTTTGCCCTTTTGAGAGACCAACACACAAAGATCTCACTGTGATTGCTCCTGAAAACTTTTGGGTCTGCTGCTTTTTCCAACGTTTGGTCTTTATCCATGTGTTAAAAGGGAGAAAATGGGCAAAGAAGGGGAGAGGGTCTTACCCAAGGCCAGTGAAAGGCCAAGGCTAATGGATGGGAAATGAGGTGTGGATGGAAGGCAGCCCTTCTGGCCTTAGTGTGTTGTCCCCATGTGCTGTCCTTTCTTCCTGGTCAGCAAACCATTAAAGTCTTAGGATTTTAAGTTTTTGACAGAATAGAGTGATTAACAGATAAACCACTGCTATAATCTGGTCATATTGGTAATCCATTTGATAAGGTTCAGTGCATAAGGTACCTCAATATACTGCTGCCTATATCAATATGCAACTGCTGGATCGATTCAGATTGACTGAATTGACCCGTTACCACTTGTCCTGTTACTGGATTGACTTGTTACTGCTTCTTGCTGCTTCTGTTGCTGTATCAAATCGATACGTATTTTTTAATTATGTTTAATTGGGTTCATTGTAAAATGGGAAACACCACTGCAGGGCTGGTCCTGTAAGGGAGGGAGAATGGGACCTCTCATAGAAGTCACAGAATTGGGATAATGTCAAAATGATGACTCAAAGAGAGTAACTCGTAGAAATATACAACTGTAAGTAGAGAGGGTTTGGTGAAATTTAAAGGACCAGTCAGCCCCAGAGTGGTGCAGCTGTGAAGCTGGAGGCAACTTATGTGTGCAACAAGGTTAGATCAAAGTGTTGGATATGACTTAAAGAAATGAAATCGAAAAGGATAAGGACTAAGTTTGTCTGAACCCTCAAATATCAGATTCAAAATTGAGGGCTGGCAAAAATTTGAGGAGAAAATGGGAGAATACCATCATTTTCTCCATCCAAAAAAGTATGTTTCAAAAGTTACACCATTTGCTGTCTGCTTGCTCTGCCTTTCGTCTTGGTTTTCACCTCATTCTTCATTTCCTGCATCCTCCTCCTCCAGATGCCCCATGTGCTTCAGCCCCACCAGTTTTTTGAGCTGTCCCCGCTTTCTCTCAATACCAACAGGGTTTGTCCTGTCTCTCTCTCCCAATTTGGGCCACGTGGCTTCTGGTGCCTTGTGAGAACAACCCTGGGCTGCTGCCCCTCAGCCAGGGCTGAGTGCTGGGAGTTGGGGGCTATACAAGGGCAGCGGTTCCCGAGGGGGACGTGGATGTGAGGTGGAGGAAGGGGCTCCACTCTCACCAGTACTTCCATCTTTGTGCTTGACCAAGCTTTTCCAACGTGTGCTTATGCTCATCTTATGCTCTTGTTCCCTTTGGGTTTGCAGCCTTCTGGGCTCTGCTGAGCCCATCAGGTCCATGGCTTTATAAAATCCTCGCTTGACCCTTGAGGAAGGATCCAACCCTCCTTCAAGGTGGAGGTTATCCAGGTACCCTGACTATGAAGTTCCCATTAGCTGGACAGAGCAGTTCTCTTTGATATTGCTGTCATTTAGAAAGTTCCCACATTTGAAAGTGGTAGATGAACTCGACTCAGAAATGTACTTCCCCCCTCTCAAGCAGCGAGGGAAATCACATTGTAAGAAGTCAGGGCTTAGCAAGTCCGACTGATTGTATAATGCACAGTGGAATTGCAAAGCTGAACTTGTTGTTTTGTTTTTTTTTTTTTTTTTTTAATTTTTCCTTTCCTATTTCCTCAGTGATTTGTCCAGTTGGGCGGCCGCCTTCTGAGGGGCTCTGGAGAGATGCCAGCTGCTTGAGCTGACTGGAGCAGTGGCAGGGACAGCATCTACCCAGGCTGAAGTTTTAATCCCAGGCACGTGGCATTGGCACAAGAGGTGACGGGTGAGTTGTACGTAAGCGCAGCTTCTCTCTCTCTCTTTCTCTTTAACAACTGGCATCTTACAGCAAACTGTTAAATTTTATGCAAAAGACTCCCCTGCCTTCCTTGTTTTTCCCAGAGGGCGACTGACGAGCTTAGAGAAAATGAGAGCGATCCAGGTTACCGGGGCTAATCTTTGGAAATCCTTACTATTTGCTTGTATGTTTATGGATTATTTTTACCTCTCCCTCCACCGAGTGAGGAATGTCCTGGTGAGGCCAAACTTCAAATCGGTGTGTTCTACTAGACGGTATCACTGAGCCTTTTTAATCAGAGGAGGTTTTATACCCTCTGCCTTAGCGCTTCGTAGCCTGGAAATACAAGCTGTGGGGTTCTGATAACAGAAGTAGTGACTGGCTGCTGTCAGCATGAGGATGATTAAAAATGTGTGTGTGTGTGCGTGCGTGCGTGCTTGTTCACTCTCTTTCCAGCTGAATAGAAAATGAAACTCCCCAAAGCCTTTTATGTAAGTGCATGGAGTTTTCTTTTTTTTTTTTTTTTCCCCCCGTTTAAATCTCTGTGTGGCTGTGCGCAAACCTTTTGAAGATGCTGGGTAAAGAAACAATTATGCTTGTTTTGACCTCCAAAGCGTGATCCTGTCTTCAGTTCAATACTAGATATACCCTCTCTGCAAAAGATAATAGCAAGCAATTATTTTTTTTTATTTTTTGGAAGGTGCTTTCCAGTCAGTTTCTCCCATCTGTGATTTTTCGTTAATAAAACAATGGCAATCTGCTTCTTCCAGCAGCTGAAACGCTGTGATTCTTTGACAGCAAATGTGTGGTGTGCCTCCTTGCACCTCCTAACACCCTGCTTTATTTAAGACACTGCCATGCTGAGCTGACTGCTGTCTTCCCAGGAGTGTAGCACCAAGGAATTACTGATGAGATGCAGCCCAGTCTGCAAAGCACACGTTTGCCATTAAAAACAACATATGTGCCCTTAGCTATTGCTGATCATTTAAACACCTGTGACACTGGGGAAGAAGTAGCCCCTCTCTACGTGGAGAGCCCCATTAAAGCATTGGCACGATACAGGTCAACATCACATGCAGAATCTTCCTATGAATATCAGACTGTTGTCTTCTTAAGAAGATATAAAGTGTGTTGCCTTCTAAGGAATGGTTTGGGAAGGGCAATCCTGGGCTCTTGTCCAACTCTTTCGGGTTTTTATGGCATTGTTAAGAGTGCTCGTTGGAATATTGGGACAAAAACCTGGAGGTCGGTGCTGTACTGTACCTTGATTAGCAGTGGAGTTGGAAAATTACTCTGGCCTGAAAAATTATGAGGGCAATTCTGGCTTTATGCTGGAGGAGGCAAAGGCAGAACAGGGAACTCAAGTACATAATTTCAAGGTCCAGTAATCTATTAAACCAGGCTGAAACTGGTATGTTTTAATTAATGGAAAGTTTGGAAAAGCAATTTTTATGCTATTGTTGAGTATGCGTTGTATTTTTGCAAGTTGGAAGATACCTGTCCTTAAGTTCCCCTCATCCTCATTACCGGTCTTCTCCCCGCTTCACATCAAGCGTAGCAGCTGCTATCTTGGGAACTGCTGAAGGTAGATGCAGTTCTTTTGTGCTGCTCGAGAACTCTGAACCCCAGTGCTTAAATAATATAACAACTTCAGTGCTAACCCTGGCAGCTTTGGAGGAGAAAGGTTTTAAAATTGTTGCAATTGATTTTCTGGTTGCGTAGAAATACAGAAATCAAGGCAGTAACCGAAGCGATGTTTTTTTATAGAAAATCATTAGTACTTGGGTAGGTGCAATTTTTTTCCCCAGTTAAGTATTTTCAATTATCAGATGTTAGAAACCACAGGTTTTCTAGATGCCTAATAACTTCATGTAGATAAAATAATTCTCTTACAGTGGAAGCGTATCTATCTATGTATTGGTCAGGAACCAATGTCTTGGTTTCTAGGTCTTGGAAATTCCAAATTTAAGCCTAGTTGCTGTTTGTCAGCTCTGCGGTCCTGGTCTGACTCATAAGCTTGACGGCCAGCGTGGGGGAGAAGGCAGACACCTTTGCCCCCCCCTGAAGCGTGGGTGGGAAAGCATCTTTGTGTAGGGAGACTTCTTTGGAAACCCAAGACCATCAGGAAGGTACCTTGACAATTCACTGCACAAACAAAGATTGTCAAAGAGTCAGCCAACACCTGCTTATCACGTCAAGTAGTGATTAAACCGAGATGTAAGTCACCTCCCTGTGCTATGGATACATCCAGTTTGATGGGTTTGCCTATGGCTGCACTTAAGAAGTGTTTGGGAGCTCAAAGGCAGCTTTTTCTCTTTCTGAGAGCACGGAGCTTCCAGTGGAATGGCCTGCATTTGGGGTTAGAGGGTGTTTGGCACTTTGCTTCCAATCCTACTGGATTGCTGTTTATTACCTGCAAACGCAGCCTGCTCTTTTGAAACTGCAGTTTTAATCTTTGTCTGTCAGCAGAGGATCTGGAGAGTAAGTCTTGTGAGGAAAGGCTGAAGGAGCTGGGAGTGTTCAGCCTGGAGAAAAGGAGGCTGAGGGGAGACCTTCTCGCTCTCTACAACTCCCTAAAAGGAGGTTGTAGAGAGGTGGGGTCCTGTCTCTTCTCCCATGTCACAGGTGATGGGACAAGAGGAAATGGCCTCAAGTTGTGCCAGGGGAGGTTCAGAGTGGAGAGTAGGAAAAAATTTTTCACTGAAAGGGTTATCAAGCATTGGAATGGGCTGCCCAGGGAAGTGGTTGAGGCACCATCCCTCCAGGTGTTCAAAAGACGGGTTGATGTGGTGCTGGGGGACATGGTTTTTGTCAGTTAGGTTGATTGTTGGACTAGATGATCTTAAAGGTCCCTTTCAACTGAAACAATTCTATGATTCTATGATTATTTTTTTTTGTTTATTGATTGTGGGCTTTTTTGCATTTCTAGTTAGTCTTTATGATAGGTGTCCCTCAAAGTAATTGGCTAAAACAACTATCACAGAATCAGGTAAACGAACATCCTACTCCTGATGTTTATGTTCCTGAGGTGCTGAAATGCAATTGCAGAAGTTGCAGGCCATCGTAAGCCTGCAAATAAGCAACGATCCAACTATCAATGAATATTTTGAAACTTAAGAAAATATTAGCTTAAGCAGTTGATTTGAATCAAAGCAGCCTTTTGTTAGATCTGTGGAGTCTCTGGAGCTATATGGTCATTTTTGGTGGTTTGACAGTAGCAAAATCTAACTTGCTTCTCAATGGGAGTAGGTGGGATGACCTCGGAGACTTACTGTTATCCATTCCAGTCACCTGTGTTTTGCATTTTAAGATATAAAGCTCCTGCCAACCATTGAGGCTTTTTTTTTTTAATCCTGTCTTTCAAAACACCTGGTTACGTTATCTTTTAAACCCTGCAGATAGGGAGAGCATGCTCGTATCGAGATCTTCAAGACCTGGCTGCGCCGAAGGGTTTTTTTGGGGGGTTTTTGCCTTTGGAGAAAGAGAGAAATATGGGCATTTTGAGCATTGTCCTTACAGGGGGGGTGGTGGCTGCTGGTGCCCACGTGCCTGGCTCTGCAGGCGAAGGATCGGTGTCACGGATGAGAGCCACGTTGCTCGCTGGGTGTTGACAGCTTGTCATTACAGACAGTGGTTTTTTCCTCCTGGCTTGCAGCTGAAAAGGTTTAGAAATGATCATAATCTCTTCCCTGAAGTGACTCGGGGGAGGGATGAGGTTTGTTCTTTTCCAGATTTGGGGAGCAAAGAGACACTCTGCTTTTCCTTTGTGCTGAGTTTACAGTTATTTTACTGTCTCAGTTGGATCTTCTTCAGTTATCCAAAATCATTAAGCTCCCACAGAGTGATATGGAGAAAACTTGCGGTGAGGGGAGAGGAAGGAAGAAACTGGGAGTTAAACAGGTTGGGGTTTTTCTTGTTTTAGGTGTGGTGTTTATTTTACAGCAGTGGGGAGAAGGTGGGGTGATGGGGAGGATGCGAGATGGAGTATGGCGTTTACTCAGCCATGTGGCAAGAAGGGGTTGTGCCTCAGCCAGTTCTTCTCTGCCCTTTTCACTGGGGCTATAGAAGATACAGAAGAATTCTTTTTTCGTTTCATGCCTAAGTATGGGCGTTCTCTGCTCTGGGCACGAAATGAAATTAGTAAATGAGATGCGACGACACAAAACCAAACCCAAGCAAACAAAGCCCCCCCTGAAGGGTGCAGGCGGAGGGCACCCTTCATCCTCTGTCATGGGAGGAACAGTGCTCTTTGAATTGGCTTCCACCTTTGTGTTTTGCGAGGTTGCTGTGGTGATGAATAACCTCCTCGGAGGGAGTGCGAGCAGGAGTGCGCGGGTGCCGGGGCTCTCGCACGCAGAACACACGTTCTTTGCTTGTCCACCCTCCCTCGCCTTCAGCGTCACAGCGGTGGTCACCTCCTCCCCAAAACGAGTTGAATGACAAAACTGTTGTCGTAGAGCCTGGTTGTTGACGTGGTGTTAGTTTCCGGATGGCTTCCTCCCATCGCTGTGGTACCAGGTAGCAGGAGAGTGGGCGGTGGCAGAGCAGTGGCTTTTTGCTGAAACGCCCAACTTTGCACAAGCTTATCACACCTGAGCTTTATCTTCTTACCTGGGCATGAGGAAGGACTCTAGGTAGAGAAATAGACTGACAAAGGTACTCTGTAGGAGGGAAAGAGGGAAGTGCTATTATTTGAGAGGGCTTTCTTTTTCTCTTTTTTTTTTTTTCCCTACCATTGCAAAGATTGCATTTTTCTATACAGAGGAAAAAACCTGAGGACCGGCTGTGGGTTAGTATTGTTTCTTTTTACTCTCCATTTATCAATAAATATCACAACAAATTATTAGTAAATTTACTGCAGCTCAAAATAGATAAGCATGTATTTCATACTAAGCTACAAAAATCTGATGTAGCAACTACATATCTGGTACAAAACTGACTGTGTGAAAATTAGAATATATGTATGAATATTCTGCATGAGACTGATGTGCTTTCTCCATGAAGTGAAAATGGTACAAAAATAATTTGATGGTGTTGTCTGAAGAAGTTGTCAATATCACTTCTAGGTAAAGAATTGCCTTCAAGAAAGTCTTGGAAACTTTGTTTCCCCCCTCTAGAAAATGCTAGGAAAAAGCTGAATCACTCAGAGATGATCCAGTGGCCAGATGTTCCGTGACAAATACGGTGAAGTTTAGAATGTCTACTTTTGCTGCATAATTTCTGAACTTAAAAGGAACAAAAAAAGAAAAAAGTGCCAATTACTCAGTTCTCTGTCAGGTTCCCATCTCTTCAGAGACAGTCATCATTGATGGTTTCATTTGGGAGGCTACGTCCTTTGAAGGTTGTCTTGTTCTTGACTTCAGCCATACCGAAGGATCAAAGGGGAAGATGAAAATGGATTAAAAGGCCTCTCTCAGTATTTAAAGTGCAGGTGGTGAAGGCAGAGTGCGTGGCCCCTTTGCACGACCGATGGGACTTCGTGCTGAGTTGGAGCAGTTGGGGAAATAACCATCTCTCCCTCCAGCAGTTTTCTGAGGCTTGTCGTCTTGAAGTTTTCCCCAGCACAATTTAAACATGCTGTCAGCTCCCTTTAGTGGCTCACTTAGTCAAAATCACCTCCACTAAGGAGCATCTAATTGCATCTTCTAATACCTTATTCAATCTCCCCTCCTGGATTTTTGGGAATCTGAAGAATGCTGCTAATAGAGTGGAGCCAGCGTTTACAGGAATAAATTAATAGCAGAGCCCTAGCCGTGCTTTTCACAACCACCACATTCTCCAAGGCTAACGTTGCACCTCCCGTACTTCTTCCAATTCATTTGTTCCGTTTCAGTTCAGTCTTTTGAAATATTTTGTGATGAATGACTTCACTTTACAAGGCGGTGATCAGCAGCAGCTGTTCATAGTCATGCTTTAAATTGAACCCATCTGTCAGTGGGCTCTTTAAAGCCCGGGTTTCACATTGTCAGGAGACCTGATTACACCAGAGCCAGTATCTGGGTGCTGTTTGCCAAAAAGGAAAAAAAGAATCAGAATGAAGTGTGCGTGGGGTACCCTTGCAGTGTGGAGCTGTGATTTAGCCTGCTGAGAGGAGAGCAAAGTGACCTCGAGCAGTACTCATGCACTGACATGCAGATAGGTGTTCAGATGTAGGCTGAAATTAGGAGATGACCTGCAATAAGCTTTCTGGAGACCACACGCGATGCTTGCTGTTTTCTTTTTTAATCCTGACCCTTTGATCAACCTCATCGCCAGCTCTTTACATTTTTTGGTTGTAGCATTGGGGCAGATTAGTGTTCTGCACAGGATGAGCTGAAGAGGAAAAGAGGTGGCTTATTCAAATCAGCAAAAGGAGACAAAGCTGTTTTTTTTTTTTTTTCCCTCTTTAGTACATGTACATCCTTTCTTATTTTCATTTGTAACTAGAGGAGAATGAAATGTGTCTGCTGAGGCTGTTTTGCAAGCTGCGTTTGAGGCAATATTCAAGAGAAAAAAAATATGGTCATTTGCTGGCCACATTAATTGTTCTCATCATTCTATGTAAAAGCTTTGGTCTTTAGTAATGTTTTGAGTCAATTACACACTGGATATGGAAACCGGCTATTTCTTACCCTGCAGTCCATTGGTCTTATCCACAGGTCACTTCTCATGTTTTCCTTCTTCCCAGTTTGTTCCTCACGAAGACTTTTGTGAGAGGACTGGGCTTGTGCTGGGGTGTGTGTATAGCTCTAGGGAAAAGCATCTCTTACCAGCAGAAGCTTATTCACCAAAGTACTACAGAGTTACACAGGTATGTCCTTTTCATTACATCATTTCACTTTAGGAAAGAAAACCTTCCTTGGAGGAGCAGAACTGTGGTATAGACTCCTTTGCCCCTGCAAAACTCTTCTTTTGTAGGAGGGCCATATTTTATTTCTAGGCTAAGTCTTGGTCTCCAACCACAGAGACTAGCTTTGTCAGTGGTCAGATGAATGTTGTCTCAGCATCTTGCATCACCCGTGGCTGCAGGAGACCTCACTCAGTGGGTGGAACCCACCCAGGTTTCTCTGCTATAAGCTTCTCCACCTCACTTTTGCTGTTGAAGTCTGCAAGCATTGCTGCTCAAGAGTGCAGCTGCATCCCTGCTGCATTTCTAGTGAAAGTTCCAAGCCAGAACTTCAATTAAACACTAAATTCAGTACTGGCAAAAGCATAGAAACGGGGGAATATGACACAACAGAACACCCGGAATGGCTTTATGAGCTTGCATTTTCTGTCAGTTGAAGCTAGCAGCATGTTTTTGAAATGAAGTGTCTGTTACACAGAATCACATGGGGTTGGAAGAGACCTCTGGAGATCATCCAGTCCACCCCGCCTACCAAAGCAGGTACACCTTGAGCAGATTGCACAGGAACTTGTCCAGGTGGGTTTTGAATGTCTTCAGAGAAGGAGACTCCACCACCTCTCTGGCCAGTCTCTTCCAGGGCTCTGCCACCCTCAAAATAAAGAAGTTCCTCCTCATGTTTAGGTGGAACTTCTTATATTCAAGTTTGTGCCCATTTCATCTTCTCTTGTCCCTGGGCACAATGAAAAAAGGCGGGCCCCATTCTTCTGATACCTACCCTTTAAGTATTTATAAGCATTGATCAGATCCCCCTTCAACCTTCTCTTCTCTAGACCCAAGTCCCTCAGCCTGTCCTCGTAAGGGAGATGCTCCAGACCCCTAATCATCTTTATAGCTTGTTGTCATATGGTAAAAGAATCTCTTAGCTTTTCCTTAACATAGAGAAAGCATCACTGTGTACACCAGAGCCTGTTATTGCTGTGTACCTGATAAATACAGACGACTTTTTTTTTTTTGATGGAGATTCATTAACATGTTCCACATGGAGATGGTGAGAATTGCACATTGAGTGAAAAGATTGATTGATGTTGGCTGGTGTTAAGAAAATATGGCTGACAGGAGGAGTCAATACATGTTTTGTTTTGTTTTTTTTTTTCCTTCCAGTGCATTGTTTTGCCTCTATGTGTTTAATCAGAGAACTTAGCAGGGGAATGCCCTTGCTTAATAGCTGACAATATCTTGTTATCTTCCTTTTAAATACTTAATAGAGCGAAAATACAATTATTAAGATCTGGCACTCACTCCAAACACCCACTTGGATTATAAACACTCAGTATCTGTAAATTAGCTGCAGACACAGAGTAAGTACCTGAACCTTCACTATTTAACCCAACAAGCAATAAAAGCTCTGCAGCCGTGAGCATGTGAGCTCTGCAAACCCATCGAACAAATGTGTCCCTCCCCACTGGGAGTGTTTTGACCTCTGAAAACTGTGATTTCAACTTTTCAAACTTCACAAGTTGGGCCTGTACGGAGCAATTTGACAGAAGAAAGAGGGAAACTCTTCTTTCTCTTCCCACATAGAGTAATGGAGGTGAATAGGGAGAGCCTGCTGAAAGGGGCAGGTTTCCCGTCTCAGGAGGAGCCGTGCAATGCCATGTCTCCCTGAAGAAGCTCTGGAGATGTCTGTGTGCAGCACCAGCCTCTTTCTTTCTCCAAGCTCTGCATGAACAAGCAGGGTATGATGCCAAACCCACTGCTCTGTGGATATTTGAAGCATCACTGTCTGGCTAAGAGGATTAGGAATGAAATTCTCAATATCTTGCCTAGACCGTACTGATCATTAAGGATGAAATGAATAATTTTTAAACCCAGGTGCTTTTCCTTTGACTCCCCTGAAATCTCTGATGGAATACAGCTTTAATGTTTATTTCGGTGAGATAAATTCATAGATAGCATGGGCAGTGTGATTAGTGCTGCGTAAAATTCTAAACTTCTGCTAAATTGTATTTTCACGAGTAGTTGTGAGTAACATTCTAGCATCTGGCTTGATTTTTATCAGGTGTGCACAGATACTTTGTTCCTGGAGCTGGGAACAAGGTAAGGTACAGATGGTGCTGAACAGAGTTTTGTAATCTCTGTTAGTTGCTGCAATTCTTGGTGAAGGTTTGAAATGGTAATGGTTGAGCCAGTAAAGATGAGATCCAATAGATCTTGAAATTGCTAGCAAACTAATTTTCTCATAGTACATCTTAGTAGGTAATCCTATGGAGGCATTATTATGGTTCCTTGGTTTATATGGTAGCTAATATAACAGAAGCTGAAATAACTCTTTGCTGTCATTTGGCGATGGAAATTTATTCCAATGTATGTATTTATTTAGAAATTCCATATGAGAAATTATGCCGGCATATAGAAAATATAAAACTATTAAAAGTTTTACTATGATGTGTTATTGCCAATGTCTTTGCCTGCAAGATTTTTTCTTACCGCAGCCCAGGTAACAAACGGGAAAGTTTACCTTTTTTTGGAAATCCTTCCAGTAAGTGAGGTGAAATACAGCCCTCTTTAAGCCAGGTAGAAGCCCTTACTGTTCTCTACTGGCTTTGGAAAGAGTCGTTTAAAGGGAAAAGCAAAAGGCTACTTACTGTGTGCTATTTCTTCACCTATGGTGTTCCTCAGAAGCATGGTATAGCAGTATAATGTGTAACCAAATAGCATCCCTGGAGTGGTGGCAATAAAGCTAAAGGTTACATTTGTTTTCAAGTGGAAGTATCCAAAATCAAGTAGGTAACCAAATTTATTTACCTGGAGCTGATTTACTTTCATCTCCGCCCTATCACGCTGCTGTGATAAAGTTTTACCCTGTGAAACTTCACGGGGCCATATGGAATTGACTTTTTTTTTTTTCTTTTTTTTGGGTCATGACTCTTGTGTGAGCAGAAAAAAATGCTGCAGATTGCTGCTTTGGTGAAATACTCATCAGCCAGCTAATTGTCTACCTGGACTCTGTCATTCTGTGAAATCCAGAGCTGTAGCTGTTTGCGCTTGTGATAGGGAGTTTACATATATTTTTTTTTAAGAGAGAGACAAGAACATTGTTGATTTGCTCTAGACCTACCATCTGCTTTCTTGTATATGTTAAGTAACTGGGTAGTAGCTGCCTTGGGAGTTATCTCCTGTTTTCTTTTACGGAGAGGAGCTCACACTTGTCGTGGTGGGTGGTGTGGTTGGTGCTTGCTGCTGGTCTCCTCCAGCTGGATCCAGGGAGACATTATTATGGCCTTCCAATATCTGAAGGGAGCTACAGGAGAGCTGGGGAGGGACTCTTTGTCAAGAAGTGCAGTGACAGGACAAGGAGTAAGGGTTTTAAATTGGAAGAGGGGAGATTTAGAGTAGATATTAGGAAGAAATTCTTTCCTGTGAGGGTGGTGAGGCACTGGAACAGGTTGCCCAGAGAAGCTGTGACTGCTCCATCCCTGGACGGGTTCAAGGCCAGGCTGGATGGGGCTTTGAGCCACTTGGGGAGGTGTCCCTGCCCATGGCAGGGGGGTTGGAACTCGATGATCTTTAAGGTCCCTTCCAACTCAAACCATTCTGTGATTCCTCTTTGCAGCTGCTCCCTGGAACACCTGTGCTGGTGGGTAAGAGAGGGAGGGCACGGGTGGCTGAACAATTGTCTGCAGTTTCAAAGACAAGCCACTGCCCTGCTGCCAGAATTTACACTTCACTCCTCAATCGCTCTACAGTTCGGTCAAGGCAAACCTGCAATACCGGCTTTTGTGACACAGGCTGCTCTGTTTGAAGCTGGGTATGTGGTGAGGCACCGTGTTTATTACCAAGCTCCTAATATCTGTCTGACTGCTTCCCTGTCAGTGTTCTTTCTCTGTGGCTTGAAATCCCTTGCTTGTGCATCGTAGCTCCTACACAGCTTGTCCAACATGTGCCGTTTGTAACACAGGGACGTGTCTGTGATTTGTCTTATGGGCTGAGTAACGTTTCAGGCAAAGAGGGAGGTGCTTGGTCTCAGACTTAATTGCTGATAAATAGAGATCTGATTCACCTGAGAGCTTACACCTCATTGCTATGTTCCTTTCAAACTGTGGTGAGTAGGGAGCTTCAGGAACCTGTGAACTTTGGCACCTGCCTCTTTTCAGGGAAGTGCAGCTGGTGGCACCTAATAGTTTCTGTAATAGAGGTGAAGTGCAGGAAAATATGATCTATACAGCAAATAAGGAAATACATATTCCTCTGTGAGAAGAAAGAGTAAAGTTCAGGATACTGAAAAGACACTGATACATGTGGACAGTTTTATAATGTTGAACTGCAAGCACTAATTGAAAGTTTCAGTTTTGAAAGAGGAAGGGCCACAAAGATGATCAAAGGGCTGGAGCTCTTCTCCTGTGAAGACAGACTGGGAGAGTTGGAGTTATTCAGCCTGGAGAAGAGAAGGCTTTGGGGAGACCTTACAGAGGTGTTTCAGTACCTAAAGAAAGCCTACAGGAAAGCTGGAGGGGAGGGACTCTTTATCAGGGAATATAGTGATAGGAAGAGGGGTAATGGTTTCAACCTGGAAGAGGGTGGATTTAAAGTAGGTATGAGGAAGAAATTTTTTACTGTGAGGGTGGTGAGGCACTGGAACAGGTTGTCCAGAAGAGCTGTGGCTGCCCCATCCCTGGAGGGGTTCAAGGCCAGGCTGGATGGGGCTTTGAGCAACCTGGTGTGGTGGGAGGTGTCCCTGCCCAGGGCAGGGGGGTTTGTATGATCATTCTTAATTCTGTTTTCATGCTGATACCTCTGTGGGCTGAGGAAGGGGCTTTCTATATCTGAAATTTTTTGTGAAGATGACAAAGATCATCTGCTTCATGTTGTGGTCAACCATGGAGCATTGGCTGCTAACAGTTGCAAAATATTAAAGCAAACACAATGAGTCATTATTGTTGTGTTTTGCAAAGATGGGCCATTTTTTCATATTTCTTGTCCCCATTGCTTTTTTCATTTAAATAAAGCTGTTGATTTTTCCTTCTTTTATAAATGAGTTTTTTATAGTTCTTACTAATCTTATCTCTGTGCCTTAAAAAAAGAAAACAAAATCAGAATATTTATTCTACAGGTGCTAAATTCTTACTTTTGTTTGTCGAAGAGGAGGCCCAAAGAAATTCAGACTGGAACTCTTTCTACTTATTATTATTACTTGTCTTCATAAAAACAAAAAAAAAAGGAAAAACATTGTGTGAACACTTAGAAAGGCAGTGTCTCATTTTAAACTAGTTCATTGCTTAATGTTGTGTACTACTTGAAAAAAAATTTGGAAAATTCTTCCTCTCTGCTGTCATTTAACATGTTTATTATGACACTGCTCATCTTTACTTATAAGGATGTATTTTTTTTCTCATCACTTAAACGTTTTCATGTTTCATTCAACGAAACATGCTTTTTAAATGCATTATCAATATGGAAAATACAATTAGTCAGGGGTGTGTGAGCCCTTCCCTGCTCACCCCACCCCCAATTACTTCCTCCTTTCTGTACTTCTCAGTGCTCCATCTGTGTGTGTGCAGTCACTTGCTCTCCTATCCCTTCACTGGGCTTATTTCCATCCTTGGCTGGCAAAGAAACCCTTGTTACCGAACCAGCAAAACCTTCCAGGTGCTGTTTATAACTTATTTGAGAGATTAGGTGTGTTCCCCCAGGTAACTCTAAGGGAGAGGAGTTGCTGAGATCCGTTGCTGCCCTTTTGGTTTGCACAGCTGCTCAAAATTACACAGGTGAGCTCAGTGCTTCCCAAGTGTTTTTAACCAGCCCTTTAGGTCCTCATGGCTCTGTACCCAAGACCTATGTGGCCTGGCGAAGGGAAGCTTTGAGGGTGCAAGGCCAGTCTGACTTTCTGTCACTTCCAGGCGATGCACAAGCTCTAGCTCAATGCTCTTGAGTTGCTCCCTCTTTCAGGCATTACATTTGTTGTTGAAATACCAGACCGTGACCATGTGCCGTTGGTAGAAAAGGTGAGGCTGAACTTCGTGGTGTACCTAGGAAGCCACAGAAATAGGATATACTATATCCTATATACTGCTCCTGATGCTCGCAGAAATCTCTGGAGAAAATCCCTTTGACAAGGGATTTGACAATTCCCTTCGGTAGGAATTGAATAGGTTATGAAATGTTATGGGATTCCAGCATTATACCTGTTAGTGATTTTATGTGCTCAGTTTTCATCAGTAACAATGTTCCAAAACAGATGCATTGAGATTATTCAAAGCAGACTGGAAAATGTAATCCTGCAAGCACCATTCATTTCACCAGAAATTCTTGCTGTTCTCTGTTCTACTTTGTAAATTGAGATTTTTTTTTCCCCTTTTTTAAATTTTTTTAAAAATTTATTTATTCTCTCAAGTTGCATGCTTAAAAAATAGCAACAACTGGGTGAGTGTACCTTTTATAAGTCCTTATTGTTTGTGCCTTCACAGCATAAATAAAATTGACCTGGGTCCTAAGGGCTTTGAAAAGACTGCAGTAATTGTCTGGGTGTTTACCTTGTAAAGCTACCTTCTTTGCTTTGAAATACACGGTTTAGTGTTTTGTTGATAGTAGATTCAGCATTCCTTCAGTTAAACTCCTGTGAGTAGCCACACTTCGATTTTCTTCTTCCTTTTTACAACAGTGTTCTCTGCTGTAAAATTAGAATGCGGTGGGTGGATGCTGCACAGAAACAAGGGAACCATTTATTTAAAGGAATTCTGGGTTGACGCCCTTGGAGAACTTGATGAGGAACATCATACAATACCTACCTCATAAAGAAGGCAACACCTCTTTGCTGATATGCAAAGTTATTTGTCATTTAGGGAAGAGGTAAAGCAGCATCTTTGAGTGTCAGTATCGCCTGACTGGGTCTTAAAGTATTTTTTTTTTTTCCTGAGGTGGAGCTTTGAAAGGATGTATTATTAACTATGAAAAAATGTGTTATTTGGTATTTGAGGATTGGATTTTGGTTGTCATTTACGTTTAAGTACGTAATGAAATTAGCGTGTGGTGTACAACATTGATAAATCTTAGACTGTTGACCTTTTAGGCGTTTATAGCTAATCAGCAGTGAAGTGTCTTGTAAAAGAAGATTTGTGTGAGAATTTAAAGCATTAATATCACCTATGCTTTGTAGACCTTTGGAATCTGAGTCCTCTGAGATGATAAAAGTATGATTGTAATAGTAATCTTAGGATTCATTTGAATTATTTTCCTGACACCAAACTACAAAGTTTACATGCTTTTTGTTTTATTTTGTTGATATAATAGTGTCAAGCTCAGGCTGGTTTTGGCTATGAGTAATCCTAAGGATTTCCTTTCTAAGTGTAGGGATTTTGTCCCAAAAGTTAGGAAACATGTTGCTTTTAATGACTTTCAGCATACAGTTAAGGGTTAGAGGGGATGTGTAGACTTGCAAACAGATGCTTCAGTAGAAAACTTTTCAGTTTTGTATTGAAGGAAAGAACTTGGCTTAAATCTGATCTGGATTATTTTTATTTTTTCTTACTGGTGGATATATCATTTGTAACCAAACTGAAGTTGTTTTTAAATAGTGAAGAATCACTTGTTTGTACTAAAATAAGCACTTGCCGTATTAAATTTCACCCTGAATTGTCATAAACATTGTAAGAGGAGCTTCAATGCCAGCCTGTGAGAGCAGGTGGGAACATTCCGGGCTTTAGGGGCTGGGAAAAGGAATCATGGAATTGTTGGATTTGGAAGGGACCTCTAGAGATCATCTAGTCCAACTCTCCTGCTAAAGCAGGTTTGCTCAGAGCAAATCACTCAGAATGACATCCAGGTGGGTCTTGACGATCTCTAGAGAAGGGGACTCCACCACCTCCCTGGGCAGCCTGTTCCAGGGCTCTGGCACCCTCACCTGAAAGTTGTTGTTCCTGATATTTGAGTGGAACTTCCCATGTTCCACCTTGTGCTCGTTAACATATGAATTAGTGAGGGCCCACGGTGAATCCAGGTAAGGGGGAGAATGAGACGCATCTTTCCTGTCCCATTATTTTCTTTATGCAGGATAACCTGGTTTAGGGATGAGGTGAGCAAGTGGGGCTGGGGTATCTCCAAGGTGGCAACAAGTGGTAGTGCTGCCCCTGGTCCAGGCGAAGTCCTGGAGAGATGCCTGCAGTGTTGTCGAGCTGTGCCTTTTCTCTGAGGGCTTTTCTTTTCAGAAGAATGTTTTCCCCTTGACTTAGTGCAGTCACTGGCTTAAATCTGTCAATAGATACTGAAGATAACAGTGAATTGGGGCAGAGGGAAGAGGAACTCTTATTTAAGAATTGATGTGGAGCCATGGGCCACGGCCCTGCTGGGACTAGGGAAGGCAGGAGGTAAAAGGATGTGCCCTTCGGAAAGGCAGATGATGTGGGTTTGGATGAGTGTGGGAATGGGTCCCTTGGGTTTCTACAGTGCCATTCTGTGTGCAGCCCCCATTTCCTTCTCGTTAACATCTCTGGGTGCTATTGTACTCATGGCAGAATGCAAATTGTGAGGCTGAACTTTTCCTGTAGAAAAAGGAAAGGGAAAAACATACCCCAAATGCTCTCTGCCTCCCCAGAACAAGGAGTGCAGGGGAGGTGCGTGGGGGCACAGTTGGCACATGCCTGATAAAGGGATCCTGTCTCTCAACTCAAGACTCCCAAGTAGTCTTCACTCTTCCCTTCTGTTCCAGTGGATATTGATAAATAGTTGTGATGAATGCAAATAATACCTGGGGAGCTGCATGTTAGTTTTTATTTTGCTGTGTCCATGATGGTGACAAAGATGACTTTGAGATAATTTCTTGGCAGCTTAATCAGAGGTCCTGTTGACTTTTACCTTGACTACATTTCATCTGTCTCTACAGCATTACTCAGAAAATGCCCTTTGCTGGCCACTATCTGCCTTTTTAATTTGGGCTGAGGGGAGAAAAAACAAGGGGGGGGATATAACCGAAAAACCCGCACCTCATTTCTCTCACACTCTTACTTGAAATCATAAAACACCAGCAATGTAGAGAGTTTTTCACCTAAACTCTTAGGAAATTTTAGGAGTTTCCTAAAACTCCTGCAGACGACCAGCTGGGTGGCCTGCTCCTTCTGCCTGAGACTCTCCAGCTGGGGGCATGGACGGGCCGTGGGTGGGGGCAACCTTCTGCCACCTGGGCTCAAATGATCTGCTTGTTCCTGCTTGATGATGTCATTTGGGAAGAAGATAAGGGACTTAAAAGTAGGAAGAGAAGAGACAAGGAAGGAGCTTCTGGTCCCAGAGAAGGAAAAACATTTCAGTGGGTGCAGGTACATTTGCTCTTAATTTACTGTTTGTTGCTTATGTTTCCCCAGTAAGCTTTGTCTGTTTTGGTTTGTTTGGGTTTTTTTGTTTTTGTTTTTCCTTTCCTAACTGGATATGGTTGAATTAAAGTACATTCTTGAGCAATATGAAAGGCCCAAGTCCAAGGCAACTTATGACACCTTTTTCAGGCTATGCTTTGTTGTATTCCAGTAGTAGAAACTATTTCCAGAATGTATGAAACACTTTGTACTCTGATCTTGTGAACTGGAGAGAGAGAGTTATGGCTGGTTCACCTCTCTGTGATTGTAATGTCTTTGGCTTAGTCATGATGAAAAAGTTGTAAATCGTGGTGCTTTTTAAATTCTCCCTCTGAACTGAACTTTGAGGACTGTTCTGTGTGCTGGCCGTACCCTTGTGCTGGTTGCACTGAAGGAAACACCGGTGTTAATTAAATAAAGCTGCCAACCATTGCTTTCTTCTCACACGACTAAACTGCCGAAGGCAAAAGCGAAAAAAGATTGCCACAGGCTGGGAGGAGATGATAGTGGAGGTTTGAGAAGCAGTAGGTGAGGTTGGGCAGCTTTATGGTTGGGCAGTCTGGAGACTGGGGTTCTGAGAGGCCCTTTGTGCTCTGTGGTTGTTGTCACAAGGCAGTGACTCACAGGTGTAAATGTGGGGCTGCACCTATATTGTCGCCAGCTTTGGTCTGGCTGGGGATGAAAAGAGAAGCAAGTTGGGTCCCAGTGCCAGGCTGCTTGCTTGGAGAGGAGGGCAGTAGGGAGATGAGCCAGAAGGATGCTCCCAAGTACCTGCTTCCCTTTTCCTGGGCAGGGGGAAGGCGAGAGAGGGGGCAGGAACCAATCTCCACCTGGAATCAGCCTGGGGGATATTAGTAGAGCCAC
Organism: Scolopax mira; assembly: GCA_004320125.1. Classification (NCBI taxonomy): domain Eukaryota; kingdom Metazoa; phylum Chordata; class Aves; order Charadriiformes; family Scolopacidae; genus Scolopax; species Scolopax mira. The sequence continues at coordinate 22,074 of BJBW01017581.1, forward strand.
ACTGAACTATGTTTTGCGCCACTCTTTTGGCATTAGCCCTTTTCATTGATTTCATGGAATCACAGAATTGTTGGAGTTGGAAGAGACCTCTAAAGATCATCTAGTCCAACTCCCCTGCTAAAGCAGGTTTGCTCAGAGCAAATCACTCAGGACGGCATCCAGGTGGGTCTTAACGATCTCTAGAGAAGGGGACTCCACCACCTCCCTGGGCAGCCTGTTCCAGGGCTCTGCCACCCTCACCTGAAAGAAGTTGTTCCTGACATTTGAGTGGAACTTCCCATGTTCCAGCTTGAGCCCGTTGCCCCTCAGTCCTGTCACTGGGAACCACTGAAAAGAGTCTGGCTCCTTCCTCCTTCAACCCACCTTTTAGGAACTTGTAAACATAGATAAGGTCTCCCCTCAGCCTTCTCTTGTCTGGGCTAAAGAGCCCCAGCTCTTTGAGCCTTTCCTCTTAAGGGAGGTGCTCCAATCCCTCAATCATCTTAGTTGCCCTTCACTGGACTCTTTCCAGTAGTTCCCCATCTCTCTTGAACTGGGGAGCCCAGAACTGGATGTAGTATTCCAGTTGTGGCCTTACCAGTGCAGAGTAGAGGGAAAGAATGACCTCTCTTGACCTACTGGTCACTAGATTTTAGTTTTGTTTTGTTGTGGGGTTTTTTTGTTTTTTTGGTGGTGCTTTTTATTTTTTAATTTCCCCCTAGTCACTACGTTTTGACCAGTTTGACTTCTCAGTTCAGTTGCTAGAAGCAGTCACTTCATCCTTCAGATGTCAGCGCGCTGCTGGATCTTTGTCTTTGACCTCCAGAATTAGTCATTTAATTAAGGAGTGGCTTGACCACGGAAGTCTGTGTTTGGCCAAATTGCTAAGAAATATCTTTGTGAATACTAATGATGCTAAATACAGACTGCTTGAAGTCCTAGCGCTTGCAGGAGCAGCTGCAACTTTTTTTTCCCCCCTCCCATGTTCATCCAGCCCCAGAAATGAACGGTGTGATTCAGCATTAAGTGGCTTTTTTCCACAAGCTGCTTGTGCTCAAACCCTGGTTTAAACTACACAGGAGAGACTGGGGAAAAAAACCCCAGCAAACCAAACACATTTGTTTCACAGTCTGCTTTTAATGACATGTTGGTTTTTTAATCACTGATAAGACATTTTAAAAAAAAATGCTGTGAAATGATGTGTCTTGAGGAAGTCCTCTACTGGCATTTGGAGAACATTTTAAAAGTTTAAAATGTTTAAAATGTTTAAAAGTTTAAAATGTCCCCAGCTGGGGACAGGCCAAAATCTCTCCTTCAGTGCTCATAAACCTCACCTTTTCTGTCCTTCAGTTGTTCTGTTTTACTTACAATTTAAGGAGAGCGAGGTGGGTGGAAACCACGTGGATGGAAGTGCAGAGGGAAAATGAAGAGCACTGAGAAGTCTGACTTGTGGCAGCCTCTCTAAGAGTAGGATTCAGTAGAGAGTCTTATTAATAAGTTTTCAACATTAATTTTCTTTTTTTTTAATGAGTGTATTGGTTTTCCAGTCACTTGCTCTCTTCTCAGGAAAAATGGCGTGCAAATTTAAGTTGCCGTGAAAGAGGCACGGAGAAATAAAACTAAAAACACCCAGCACTTATCATTTTATTTTTTTCCCCTTTGCTTGTAAAAAGAAACAGAAGATCCATCTTCCCTTCAGGAGAGACTTCCTTTCAGCACTGTATCAAAGTGCGGGGGGGGCTGTTAATCACTTAAGCGTTTTGAGTTGGAATTAAAAAAACCAGGCTGATTATTCACTTCTGTGATCAGTCAAGGAGATAACTGAGAACTGCCAGTGGGCATTTTGTTCCTGTTTTTATCCAAATCGGGAGGGAGGGAAAAGTAGTAAAAGTTGGTGACAGCTTTAATGCAGAGATGTGAATAGTTTAGTAACCATCGTGTTGTATAAATCCCAGACACCTGTCCAAACATCAGGATTGGCCCAGAAAAAATATATTTGTTATTTATTTATTTTGCAACCTGAGTTGTTAGTGTCTACTAAAAATCTCTGTTTGCAGCTGAGCTTAAGTGGATTTTAATTCTGTGCATACTAACAAATGCTTGAAAAATCCAGAACCATGACACTGCTTATGAATTAGGATACAAAGTTTTTAAACTTTTTAAACAAATATAAAATTAGGACACGGTGGCAGATTAGGGGATGTATTAAATGGAGAAAGCTGCCTGTCCAGAAGCTCTTTGAGAATCTGTTCGCCGTGTTGGGGGACAAGGGGGCCTCTGTACCTTCAGCCACCATCCTCCAAAACAGTTGCTTTTTGCAAAAAGGAATTCAATTTTGAAGATTTTGCTGAGAAGTTTTCCTCTTTTAAGGTTCAAATGCAAGCAAGGACCTGTATTTTTTCCAGAGGGATTGAGGAAGCTTTAGCTTTGATGCCCATCAGCAGCAGTTTTTGCACAGTTTGCATGTGAGCTGTGTTGTCTGTGTGTCCCTCAGCTCCCCGTCCATGCTTGGGAGGAGACATTTGAGAGACCAGTCCCTGCCGGGGACTCCGAGGTGAGGATGGATTAGTGGAACTCCAGGAAAAAAGGTGGTTTTCAGCAACTTCTGTCTTTTCTCTGCTTCCGTTGGAAAGGATAGGAAAGTACCCAGATTCTTAGTGAATAACTGAGTTGAGTAGCAAAGGGCAAAGGTTCTGAAGTGTTTCAGCCCACACAGAGCATTATGCACAGTCATTTGAGAAAGCAAAAATCAACTAGGGATTGCAAATGCTTATAGGACAGGACCAAAAATCTCTGGCACAGCTGTATAGATGGACGGGCTCACGAGAGAGATAATTAATGTATTTCTTCATTGTACTGTATGCGTGTGATGCAAACTGTGAGGCTGTGCACAAACACAAAAGCTAATTATAGAGTAGGTTGGTTTAGCAGGTAAAGAAATACCAGCACTTATCAGGTGATGCCTGCCAAGCCCTAACAAGGAAGCAAGTCACGAATTTAAGGGAACGTCTGTTGATACACTCTGAAAGTTTGCCTTTCCCTCCCACTTGAGTTACAAGAATAGTACTTTTTGGTGATTCCTTTTGAAACAAGAGGGAGCCATATGTTATTATGAGACTGTCAGGGACAGAAAAGGACATTTTCCCAATACCAGCCTGACACTTGTCTGCTGACTGGGATCACATGCTTGCAGAGTCTTGTGTGAGAGAAAGTAAAGAACAGAGAGAAATTCATCTACCTCCTATGGTGGAAGATGTGGTGCTCTTCAGGATTGAGGAGGTGTAAAAGAAGCCAGATGTAAGATGCTCCAGAAAGGTAGAATGTGACAATCCAGACTAATGAAGCTGCAGTTGGTGTGAGGCCTCAGAGGACCAGGGATAATCCCAAATCTGCCCAGGGAAGGATAGATAGAATTGGTTTTCTCACACTTTGAAATAGTAGAACAGTAATACGTTTTGCTTCCATGGCAGTTTCTCACCAAAATATCCATTTATTTTTAACCAAGTGCTATCAAATCAATATCATGAAAGTAAGTTGCTGTAACTGTTTCTGGTGTGCAAATGTTTGGAGCATATACATATGTGAGCACATTACCCCAGGGTAATACAGGTAGTACTCCAACATACGAACAGAGAGGTGATTGGTGCAGAAGAAACTCTGATTTTAAAATGCTGCACCCCAGGCATGTGATTGCATCCAGATGTGTTGCAAGCCTGCAGTCCTACCACCTCCTCCTGTAAGTACCCGACCTGGGGTTCATCCTCTCATTGTCCATCTCTGAGCAGCTCAAACAGCTGCCTCTATATCAGGGTGAAGGACATAGCCATAGGGATAAACAAGCGCAGGAAGGTGAACCTGTGAGAGAAGCTTTCCCTCCTCTTCCCCATAACTACCTTGGCTCGCAGGGGAGCACTGGCAGGATTTGGTCCTGGACCAGAGACAGCTCTTCTGAGCCTCAGGGCACCACGGCTGTGGAGCTCGTGAACTGGTGTTCACCCAATAAGGACCCAGCCCTTCACACCAGGTTAATTTGAACAGCATTTAATTCTTACGGAAGCCTGACATAACTAAAAAGGCTTGGCAGCTTGACTTATGAAAAGCCATGAATTCGAGAGAAGCTGATTTTTTTTTTTTTTTTTTATTCTGTGCAAGAGCCTCTATGTAGTCTGACCTAAAGACACAACAAAAAAAAGAGAGTGAGTTCCCCTAATCTTCTTTGGCTTCATCTTAAGACTCTCAATGTAAGGAAAATATTTTGTTGATGTCAATCATCCTCTGAAATATGGAAGGAAAGCTCTGGCTGTCAGTGACAATGTGAAACTTTTAGCAGGTCAGTTTCATCTCTGCCCTGAGTTTTTGATTTGTTCTTTGGTGGCATGAAACGGATCTGACATATCACAAACATGTGCATCATTCCAGGCACAAATTGAGTGTTTTTAGTAATGCTTTTTTTTTTTTAAGAGATATCACCTACTAATTCAGTCTTCATGTCTATTCATTAAAATGAACAATGGAGTTTATTGAAGTCTTTACTACTGCGTCACTGAGGCTTTTGTTTATTTATTTCTTTCTAAAAAGCAAACCAATATTAAAAAAAGAAAACTAATACAGCAGACCTTAGTTTATAGAATAAAATACTGCTTGGCTGCTTTATAAGAAATTTCAGGCTTGATATAACTAAAGATGCAGGCGCTTCAGATAATACAGAATTACTAGTTATTTATCCTGAGTACTGTCAAAATATACTTCAAAATATTTTAAACCATCACTTTCAAGCGTATATTTTCTCTTCTAATAGTTTCTAAGAAGTGGTACCTTGCCAATTAGAGCACTGAGAACTTGCATGGCCTGTTTCTTTTCAATCACTTCCTAACCAGTCCTGTAAAATACAATTTAGTCATATGTAAGTAAAAGTAGTTTTTCTGGACTATAGTTTTCATTGAGATGAAGAGCTGATATTCATGTATAATATGTGTATGTTGTATTTTTATTCTATGTACTACACCTGCAGCCCACACATGTGACATGAACTTTGGCAGTGAAACCTGCTTGTTACATCTTTTATACCCATGCACTCGCTCGCTGATTTCTCTCTCTAGCTGTCCCCTCTTTAGGATTGCTTGCATCTCTAGCATTTCATGAAGGAGAAAATGCAGCCTTTGAATCCGAAAAGTGCTTGTTTAAAAGCAGCTTTACATGGCTGGAATTGCTATTTGGCTCTGGCTTGACCATTTGCCAATCTCATACACTAATCTCCCTTCCTGAGCGTTTTCACGGCATGAAGTTTTGTGCAGAGCGAAGCACCCTCTGACATTGCCTCTGTATCCCGTTACCTCTTGTTGAGTGGTGTGGCAAGAACTGTCCAGAGATGTAATTGAAAATTAATGAAGAACTTAGCTTTATATAGAAGGCAGTAGTATTCAGTTTACTGTGCAACAATGGTCTTGCTGTCCTGTTTCAAAGAAGCATGAAAGTAGTAGAACCTTATTTATCAGCGAGTGCTCCTGACTGCACACCCGAGGCAGATCTGCTGAGTTGAAAGGTTTTATGTTTTTACTTATCACATGAGAACTGCTACTTTTAATCTAAAAGCATTTGTTTTATTTTATTTATTTTGGAGATAAGTACTCTTAGTGTAGAGAAGTATAAACTCATTTGAGGAGAAACAGCATTCAGATGAAGTACTTCAAACCTGCTTTGAGAAGTTACTTCCCTCCTTTTCTCCATTATTTCAATATGTATCAAGTAAGTTCAAAGGAACTCTCTATTTGTTGAAGTCGTCCACATAACTCCCTGGAGCTATGTGATAAAATATCTGAGGTATAATACCTGTCAGCTGCATAGAAGTGAAGCAAGCTAGAGTGTAGCACCAGACCAGTGCAGGCTTTTCAAATCCTCCTTATTTTTTTTTTTTCCTTTTCTAGCTTTGGTATTTATCTTGAAAATTTCATTGACTTTATTTTTATCATTTTATTTGTGGCCAGAACTACAAGAATACTGGTGCTGTTAGCAAACACACGAGAGCAGATTCACATGCTGCAAATGAGCAGTGACTTAGGAGGCAAAGAGGAGCTACATGGAATTAATTATATTAGAGTAATATTTTCGTCTGGGTGCTGTAAGAGGTTTGGGATTTGATGTTGATTGTTAAAAAGAATAATTGCTACCAGTTTCTAAATAGATAATGTTTTAACAAGAGGATTGGTGTGGAGGTAAAAGAGGTTCCAGAGTAATTAGGTGAGCTGAGTTGATGGAGTTCACCCTGAACAGAGGTTCCTGGGACACTGCTGCAGCCAGGCCGAGTACTGGGCTTGCAGTCTCTGGGGCAACTGTTCTTTTATGTTATTTAATGCATACTCTGTGGCTCCTGGCCCAGCTTCTTACCTTGGCTTTAAAACATACCTTGAGTCTAGAGGTGGCATACATGTGTGGCATACAGTAAATTTTTACTTAAAAATCATAGAATGGTTTGGGTTGGAAGGGACCTTAAAGATCATCGAGTTCCAACCCCCCTGCCATGGGCGGGGACACCTCCCACCAGAGCAGGTTGATCCAAGCCCCATCCAGCCTGGCCTTGAACCCCTCCAGAGATGGGGCAGCCACAACTTCTTTGGGCAACCTGTTCCAGGCTCTCACCACCCTCACAGGAAAGAATTTCTTCCTCATACCTATCTACATCTCCCCTCTTCCAGTTTAAAACCATTACCCCTAGTAATAGGGGTAATAGTCTCAGTAATTTGAGTCTATTTCTTTTAAGAGTAAAGCAATCAATATAAAGGTAATGAGGCCTATCTGTAAAAAATACTGAGACTTTACTGTCCAAAAGTTTGGAAGTCACTACTGTAGGGTATTGAGAAGCTGTCTGAACTCATTTGTGAACTACACACAGTTTCTGCTTATTCATGGAGGATAGAGACCACAAAAGGCTGGGAAAGGGAAAAGGTACAAATAGACCTAATCATAAAAGTTAGCCTGCGAAAGAGTGATTTATGTTAATTTGCAATGCACAGGGCAAAGTGAGGAGTACGTGAAGTTAGCATTGTGTGTCCCCCGGCTCTATCCCTTTCCTTTTGTGTGTTGTTGGTTGGTTGGTTTATTTTTTTTTTTAAATAATAGTATAAATTTTCTCAAAAACATCAAACTAGTAGTTTGATGGGTTTGAGATCATTTGCTATTGCTTCTTTGACTTTCAAGAAGGGATTGTTTGAGGGGGGCTCAAATTCTTGTTCTCAGAACTCCTGTGTCTTCTTTTAAGTTGCAAGACTTAAACGTTTTGGCTTTGTCTCCAAAATGTGAATTTAATGCTTAACATCAAGTAGTGAAACAGTGTTTTGAAAACTGCTTTCTCATCTACTCTGACCTTCTCCCACCACCAAGGTCGCTCAGCTGTACTGCAGAGAGGAAGTGTGGAAGGAAGAATGTTTTCAGTTTGCCAGAAACCACTACAACCACTAGGGATTTTAAGTAGTGGGTCATTTTAAGTACTGCGATTTGTTAAAGTACCTGGAATTTGCTCAGAACATTCTTGTTGTTGCTGTTTCTGGTGGAGAAGCAGAGATTTTTCTATTTTTCCAGTGTGGTCAAAGTGTGAACAGCAAAATTTGTTCCTTTCTTTTGGACATAACCTTCTGATGCATGCTGCTTTCAGCACTATCCTCAGTGACCACTTTCAAGCTTATTAGCTAACAGGGTTTGCTCCTGCATGTGGGATTCCTGAAAAACTGTAGGAGGATGGTCGAACCATTAAATAATGTACAGCCTATTGCATTTGGCATTGCCCCTTATTGTAGCCTCAATGTATGTGCTAAGTCCAAAGAGGCAAAGCCAAACGTATCAAGGCATATTGAGGTACTGCACTTCTTGTTTAAATAGGTGTGTGTGTAGATATATATGAATTATGCTAATCCTAAATGACGATCTCAATTTACAGCCTAACAAATCGTCTGTGCTAGATGGTAAATTTTTGTTCTCTGCTCTACACTAGAGGATGGAGCTTCTTGTAACTCAATCGCTTTCCTCCCGGTGGCCCCATAGTGAGGCCTGGGTTAAGGGGGGGCCTATAAACAGCTGCAGCAAGGCTGTTGCGAGTACAGATGTCTTCATGAACTGGGATCTCTGGGTCACTAGGGACCACGCAAACCGTAGTAAATGGGTTAGCAGGAACTTTCCACGTGTTAGCCAATGGGGCTGTACAGCTGTCCTCCAGAGAAGTGCTCTGTTGACTTTCACCCCCGGTCTTCCCCCACCACCACACTGTCCACCTTCCTCCCCAGGGCTCCTGCTGTGCTGCCGCATTCTCAGCCAGTTTGTCCCAACACCAAGTTTCCTAAAATGGTGTTGAACTTTATTTGAGCCACAGGTCAGCAGCTGTGCTCTTGCCAAGACCTTTACTTCTGTTCTTCATCTCATTCAGAAGTAACAGGGATCGGAATAGGAAAGTTTATTTTCCTCGTGGTCAGGAGCTATTTCTCAGTCCCTTGTCAAATTTCTGGTGGCTTGAGGAGTCAATGTGATTCTTGTACACCATTCACAGATTGTATCTGGGTCTAATTTCAAAGGTAGCCTTGTTTTGATCAGCAGGTTGGGACTCGATGACCTCCAGAGATCACTCCCAGCCTAAACTGTTCTGCAGTTTACTCTATGATTTAAACATAGTAGAGTTAAGGAGTAGTTGCTACAGGCAAAAGAACTGGTGACTGTAGCACAGAGTTGGGAAACAATGGGTGATCTGTGGGCTAGAAGACAAAGGGGACTTAAGCATGTATCTTTTTGCAAAGCCATATATTTGCATAGGCTGGTCTCGGTACGCCACTATCTAATTGACAGCTTGTAGAAGTAAAGGTCTGTGTACGTGTTTGTTATGAATTTTGTTTAAAATTCTTATTCTTAACTCTCCTTAAAAGACAGCTAGCCACAAAATGTTTACTACTAAGACTACACATGTGTGGCAGGGGAACCAGGGTATAAAAAAAGGAGTAACTTGTTGCTTTTTGTCACCTCTGATAGGTCATTAAAACACCTATATTACTTTATGTCCATTTAAAAACAACTCAGTAAGAACAGAGTGATCCCATTTATTCACCAGAATAAAACTTTCTACAATAATATATTGTCTCAGTGATACATTTGCATACGTTCATTTTGCAGTTGACTTGCTACGTTACTGAGTCATTCAACTTTCATTCCTTCTGTAACCAAGCAATTGTTTTGTTGCTGCTATCATCACAAAGCATAAACACCATGGCTTGTCTATAATGACATGTACCCTCCTAATAAGTTTATTCTACAAATGGTGATTTGTGGTCCAATGTACATTAACTACTAATGCATAACGTAGCATTTATTTTCTTTGAAAGAGAAGAAGAATCATATGCTTTTGAAACTTGAACAATAAATACAAATCTGAAATGGTACAAATACCTGCTTGTAAGTCAAATCAATGCAGGGTTTAGTGCGTGTTTTATACCTTGTGGTATTTGATCTTAGTAACCTGAAAACTACCTTTATTTTCAGAAGGCAGGTACTGAAAATTATGCTCTTTTGGCTCGTAATGATTAATATCTGCTTTACAAAGTTACACCCCTCCAGATCACTGGGATTTTTTTCAGGATGCTCTTTGCAAGTATCTAAGCCACTGTCACCATGGGCAGTTTGTGAGGGTCCTGGCCGCAGTGATATGGGCTGTTCACACAAGTCATGCCACGGAGAGTTGAGATCCTGTCCTGAACTATGCCTTAATTAGTACTATGTTTATCATTATTCTCATGATAATCCACTCTCTCTTTCTCTCTCTCTTTCTCTCTCTCTTTCTCTC
>BJBW01017585.1:0-19910 GCA_004320125.1 Scolopax mira
GTTCTTGTGTCCTGTTGAAAGCTTCTGCTCAGTGACTGAACAAATTCAAGTCAGAATATCCTTACCTCAACAGTAGCCATACAGTCACTAATTATTAAGATTATTAGCATTAAAAATGAAAAAATGTGGTCACATTTCAAAAAGGGATCAAGAAGATCAGCTATACTACAGATTTTACAAAGTTGGTTCTTTGTGGCTTTGTTGGGTCTTTTTCCTTTTTTAGCTCCTTGCACTGTTTAATTTAAACTCCTCAGAGAATCACAATCACTGTTGCTCTATTTGTCCAGAAACACACACGGTGATGGACTAGGACTGATCCACCCAGCAAAGTAAGGGGGAAAGGCTGCTTTCCTGAAAAATCTTTTACAGGAACCACAGCCTACACTGGATAAGTAGTTTCCAGAATGAACCTATTCAGTTTCGACACTAGGCATTTAAGCTACAATCCAAAATAGTATGAAAGGCAAACAAAAAAACCCATGCAGATTCATCCAGAACACTCAAAAATACTTTTTGAAAACTGTTAAACAGAATGCAGTTAAAATCCAGATCCAGCTTTTCATCCCTGTGAACTTATGAATCATGAGGATCTTGATCAGTTTTGACTTGATGCTTTTAATTACTTCGAAGAACAAAGGTTTTGACTTGAAAACAAAAGCATGAAAACTGAGACTTCCCAACTCTCTCCAGAAGAGTGTATCCTTTCCAACTTCACTACATCCTCAGTCTAAACATGAAGAACTTGCACCCCTTTCTCTGAAGTTTTCTCTCAAACAGCTGTGGTACAAAAGGAATTAGAGATGTTTTACCTGTAAGCACGGACTCATACGCATACTTCAAAGTAATACTTACTTTAGCTGTCTGTTTAGTTCTTCAACATAATTCTTTTGATCCAAAATTGCAGCAATCTGTACATTTCTAAAGCAAGCACATAATAATATCAGCTTTAGCAAAATGATATAATGAACTACGTATGAAAATACATATATCTACCTATCATATGCAAAAGTCCATCTTAATTATGCTTTTTGAAAAGAAAGGAAGCAACTTCATCCCACAATCATGAAGTCAATAATTTAATGTTGTGGTATAAGAGACAAAAAAACCCTATGCTTTCACTGCAAACAATTTCTCTAGGTGAAACATAAGAATATATATAATCTCAAAAGAAAAGGGATGTTTATTTACTTTGCCGTTACTCTGGTTCTTTGAAATACTGACTAAGTCTCAAGCTGAGGGCTTAAGAGCTGCCAGGTTCTTTTTCACCTCTACCTTGCAATCCTGCAATAGGGTCCATCAGGTAAAGGAAGTAGGTGACGTTGCTGAGGCTTGCTTCAGAGAGCAAATATTTATCCAACTAATTAGCAATACTGAACAAAATTAGCACAAAATTTTTCTCAGCACTGTGAGATTAGAAAACTTCACCTTCACGGAACCTGACTTAGTTCTATGAAGAACAAGGCACCAGTCAAGAAATCATTTGTTAACATGCAAAATCTGAGTTATTTGGTGAGGACATACCTTTCCTTACCACCAATGTCATCATCACTCTTTAAATACATAGAGAAATCAATCACCCCAACCTAGAGGAAAGCACAAATGTGAAACACACAGTTTCATATCAGACAAGTAACTGCTGTTGACATTCATGGGCTTTTATCTACGTATTTAGTAAAACCTCAGTTCCATCAGCTTTTTTAAGGGTGGACAAGTTTCAGCCAGAAGCTCAACAAACTGAACGGTAACATTTTAAACAAGTTTCCCCCCCCCCTTTTTTTTTTTATCTTTGAAGTGTAGTCTCACATATTTTTTAAGAATTCTGGTACATTTGAACAAAATTAACCATGTGCCAGGTACCAAATCCCAAAGAAAAGACTTTTTACCTCTGACTGAAGCTTAAAAGACCTTACAGGAAAACTTTCATTTGGGGAAATATCAGATGCTACTCAACCCTATCACTGATTGAGCAGACTTGTGTCTGCAGTGTTTCATGTGATTTCCTATCACAGCACATCTCCCAAACTGATGTGCCCCCCCATGTTTAGCTTTTCAATACTCCTTGCCAAATAATGCTACCTCTCTGTATTTGCTGGTCCCCAGGTATGCAAACTCAACTCCATTCAGTTTGTTAAACCATATGAATCTAATTTATTTTCTATTCAATTGTAATTTAATCATACATACTATAAATAGCATTACCATGTGTTCTGTTTCCAACTCTACTCATTAATCTCTAACAAAAGTATTTAATCACATTTGCTTTACCAAAACCCTTCCTTTTTGGTCTCTAGGAACCCCTTCACAAAAGTATTTCAATTTCTCTAATCTACTGCTTCCTCCTTGAGCTCCCTTCAGCTTTTGAATACAGGTAACTTGCTAAGTCTAACATTTCCCCAGTTTGTACAAAGCTGTCCCACCAGTTTCATATGATGGTTTTCTACTTATTCTTTCCATATCTTCTCTAAAAAGTCTCTCCTCCAAAAGCCTTTTTAAAGAAACCCATATTTTGCTTATTAAAACAAAACACTATCTTTATAAAAAAGCAAAATGTTATCTCTGTAAAAATTACCTTGTTTTTTCTCCTGGTGTGCATACACACATTTTACCATTGAATAGCATTCTTCTAACTTACCAAAACTACACTTCCATGATGTGACTTCGATTATCCTTCAGAAGTCTCTCTCTCTCCACTCAATACAACACACTTCTCCTGGCTCATCTGAGAAGGTGCCTTATTTACACTACACTTCCCAAACAGAATTACTCTAAAATCCCACCTAGACAGCCACTACTACCTTCTCAAATCAAGTTTTATGTCCCCTCACAGGAAAGCAGCCAAGGGACCCAGATAACAAATGTGTGGCTAGCAACAGATTTTGTGATTTATAATAGACATGTATCATTCTCAATCCAAAGAAAAGCGTGGTGATAAGTTTTCTATAATTACAGGCCTTTAAATACCATGTACATAAGGTTCGTACCTAAAACCTTAGATAGTATCTAGAATAAAGACAATTTAGCCCTGTAATGCACATTCTTTGCCATAGAAATTGCTTTTTCATCAAATATATGCCAAAATATAGTAGATAATCACTTAAATTAATGATTTTTTTTCCACTAAGAAGCTAGACAAAACCAATCAGGACTGAACATAGCCTATGTTTATTTATAAATGCTTGTGCATGTGCCTTTAAAAAGACTCCATCAAGATTTTCTCAGAAAAGAGTTCAAAGTCAAAGCACTTTGCAAAGGAGGAAGAATTCCAAGTCTTGTTTTGCAGACTGAAAGCAGTCACCCTTTTATAAGGTCTTTCATTACACTATGCAAAGCAAGTTTGTCTTTCAGGTCCTTGAAACATTCCTATTATGTTCCAGAACAGCAATAAATGAACCAAATGGGATAAAGAGATCATGGAAATACACTTTTCCTGCAAAGGGAAAGGATGAGTTGAGCAACTGAGATGGAACGAACTCTGCATTGCTAATACTGCATCCATTTGATGACAAAGCAGAAAACTTTACCCTTGCACTCTGACAATTAGCACTGTCTAAAGGTCTGACCCAACAGATACAGACTTTAATGCAACAGCCCCCGCTGATCCAGGAGCTGGATCAGGCATTAAACAGTCTGTAGGAAGATTTCTAAGAACTCCATAGCAACAAAATTCACTGTACATAAAAATCTTATAGATTGCACATATATTACTTTACCTGTATTGACTTACTTGTGAATCTAGGTCTTCTCCCTTCACACACAGGTTCGCATCTATCACATTTAACCCAACTAATAGCCCAACAATAACTGCTCCTTCTTCCTCCATCATTAGTGCATGATACTCATAAAATTCACTGTTAAAGAAGAAAATTGCACCTTATTGGTATATTCAGTATATTTATATGCAATAAACTAATAATAAGTGACATCTAAATCTGAATTGTTTCTCTTATTTTAGCCTTACTCCAAGATCTTTAAAGATGAACTGGGTCTGCTCATACTTTCACCTCATAAATATTTAAAAATTGAAAGAGCATGGTTTGTCTCAGAGGCTATTACAAAGATACTACCCTTGGCTCCAGAAATCTAAGTCACAAACTGCTGGAGGGCTGGAAATCTGGAAGGCAAGACTTATTTTGCCTTTTTAAAAACAAACACACAAACGAACAAGAAAAGGCACTTAACTTGCTATTAGTCACTTTTGGATAGAATACTGAAACAGATGGATATTTGGCCACATTGACAGAGAAGACAATTCTTATGTTGTTCAGAAATACCAGAGAATGCAAAAGAAGAATGCTAGAAAAACCTTGTGTGAAAAAAGGTCCAAACTTTAATGAACACATGCCTGAAATGAATTCAGCCAAACAAGAGATTAAATGGGTAAGAGCAGAAAAATGGAAAGGGCTGAAATTCTGAAAAGGTTTATAAACAAGAATAACACTCCGCTAAACAACAGAATACCAGCATTTACTTGCTTCTCCTTGCATTTTTTAAATAAAGTTTTAGGCTCTATGAAGCAAACTATGCTTTCAAGGGCAAAGTCCATAGCTGTTGAACACCAGTGTCATCCTGACATACCAGTATTATCTAAGCATGCAAGAAAAGTCTTAAAAATATGTCAATGTTATAGAACTCAAATTAAGATGGCAAGTTTTTCTTTCCCCTTTGTGCTACCCCATCAGAAAGGAGAAGCTATACCAGAAGAGAGCAATGCCAGTTTCAGGGCTGTGAAAGGAAAGGAAGGTTCAAGGCAATTGTCCTCTGTGGGTTTCTAGTCCATGTTCTGCACGGCACAGCAAAGCAGTGGGAGCCCTTCCTCATCACCCTCACCTATGAAAGATCAGTCGGGCACGTTGCAGAATGCCCTCCCTACATGATGGGGAGGAAACACCTCTTGAAAAAATCAGCCCAAAGGCCTTTGCTACACCAGGATACATGAAAAAGTAGCCAATAGAAAACAATACTCTTTTTTCAGGAGACTAAACCACTAAAAATAAATGATAAACAAAATCTACTTAATTGTTTACCTGAGAAGATCTCTCTGAATGATTAAACAGCGAAGATAGTCGGCCATTTTCTTCTGCATTAGTGCTAACCGTAACCAGGCCCGGGCACGGCCCAGGGGCGTTCTGACAAAAAAAGAGCATAAAGACAAACAGTCCTAAATGAGGCTGGACTAGATGACCTCTAAAGGTCCCTTCCAACCCAAACTATTCTATGATTCTATGAAATCAACAATCTATCAATTAATTAACTGCTTTTCAACGTCATTCTATTGGTACAGAGATTGGCATTTTTGAAAGTATAGTTTAAACTATTAGTTGAGCAGTGAACCTGGGAAGCTATAAGTTCTAGGCTTTGACTCCAAGCTTTGAGATAATATCAGAAAAATTTTCATCAACTCAGCTGGGCTTGGGAACAGGCCCTGGAAAGAAATGGAATAGAGAAAGCACAAGAGCCTGATCATAAAATTAACTGTTTTGCTCAGAGAGTGAAAACATGCAACTTTCTAGACACTGTTGTATTTCAATGTGCTTTTTTCTGACACGGTACACAGCTAGCAGCACGGAAAGAATTTTTAAGAGTGATGCTGTTTTCCTCTATGTACCTTCTTCTTAACCTAACAGTGACTGAAAAGATGATCTTGAAAGTGCTGTTTCTAGCTGAAGAAACACTGGTGACTCCCTCCTGCAACTGGCTTAACAAGTGTTAAGAGGAATCATGAGAAAAGTAACCAAAATGGCCATTGCAGCTCCCCAAGTCAACTTGCCTTCCCAATCCTGCTCTCTGGGCCTACACAACACGCACTGAGTTCTAGTTTTAACTTATACTTGTTTACAAACTCATTGGTATCTTAGAAGGACAATTAAGAAAAAGACTGAAAACTCGCAAACATAAGTATCTATCAAATCAAACCTAGACCTTTAGATCTTCCACTTTTAATACTTGCACACTTAGAAGTGGTAAGCACATAAATACAAAAAAAACCACCAAACCAAAAACCTGCACACGCAAGAAGAGTGTAATGTACTTGGCAAAGGGTATTATTTCATCTGGCCTGATACAAGAGTAAATAATCATTTATATACCTATGTACTTTAGGTATGTGCTCTAAAGCTATAAGTTATAACCCTTATGCTGCTATATGCCAATCACAATGTACCCACACCCTTTTGGAATTTCATGTACGGCCAATTAGGAAACTAAATACAAAAGCAGGGTGCAGAGGAATGGGAAGAGATTGCAGTTCAAAGCATAAATTTGCATTTGAGGAGGATACTACACACATGAATCTGAAAAGCCACCTAATGCTTTCCTCTTCAGTATATTACCTTTGGTTTTTATAGAGCCTTTGCTTGACTAGACTGAAGTGTTTGCTGCAGTTCTGGACTGCAGACTGTTTGATACACGACCTATTCTATTTTTGTCCACTATTCAGAAAACTTCTCTCCCAGGAACATAACAAAAGAACACAAAAATACAACTTTTTGAGCTTTTTTGTGCAAGACATGAAAAACTAGCAAGATTTACCTATGTTCTCTGCACATGTGCTAGCTGTTCAAAGGTTTGATTAATGCCAATATCATGAGGCGTCTGCAAATTCTCAATCAGGTCCTTTATTTTCCTGCTATTGGTATTTTAACAATGGTACTTACTTAAGGCCAGGCAAATCTCTGACACTTGCTGCTATTTCCTCAGCTTCTGGATATAATTTCTCCACAAGTTCCAGAGGACCCCAGATGGTTTTATTGTAACTTAGAAAGGATTTTCTTACTAGGAAAAAAAAATCAAGTAGCCAAATTAATTTAAGTGACTGGAGTAGCTTCCTTCAAAATAGCTGATGTGATGAAAGGGTTAACTGCTGAGTCTAGACTTCCAGGTACTCTAGCAAGGGGAAGCATGACACCCCCAAGACCAAAAAGAACTGAGTAAAATTGGGTAACAGTGATACTGGTCAGTTCTCCCATGCCCAAAGTCATCTTCTGAATTACTTTGCTGTGAACATAAAGTTTTGGTAATATTAAAGAGGATGACTAGCTAAAAATGTAAGCTACATACATGCAGTTGTGGTAATCCCTGGACCACTTACAACAAATGGTATATAAGGAAGATGTTGGTAAATGTGAAAATACATGTTGTGAAGTATTAATAACGATGCTATTAATTATAAAAGGTGACAATTTACATATTTTCTTCACTTCTTAAAACAACGTAGCACGCTTTGATTTTATGTCATTCAAGAATGGAAGAAAAATGGCATGTTTGGGATGAGAAATCCACAGCTAGAGCAATTACCACACCTTTAAGGCCATGCTTCAGACAGTGCTCCATGACAACAAAGAACTGCTGCAAAGGTGGGTAGTCAGAATCCAGAGTCCGGCCAAAGCTCAAAGCTGATTCAATGAGTCCTTTGATACTCAGTTTAGCCATGTTCAATAAATTTGCTCTTTCTACAGCTGTAGGATCCTTCACAGCTAAGACAATAAAGAAAGAAAAAAAAAAAGTTAAGGTTCAAGTTTTGGAAGAGATGCAAAATAATAAAATAAAAGTTGTAGGGTCCTTTATGGCTAAGACAATAAAGAAAAAAAAAAGTTATGATCCACGTTGTAGAAAAGATACAAAATAATAAAATTCTTCATGGCCACCTTGTTAAAAAATTTTTTTTGTATTAATATAGATAATCTCAAAGGAATAATTTAGTAAATGCTATAAATGACCACATTATAGAAAAGCATCCACTCTAACAAACATCCTTGCAGATCCTGCATTAGCTTAATAGCTGGAGGAAAAAATAAGGGTAGAAATGGCAGTTGTCAGGCACTACGTCATCTCAGCACGACTTGGAAAGAGTCAGTAAGTGCAGGTTAACACAGGCATCACCACAGGCTGGGCTCAGAAGCTCAGCAATGATGGCCCCAACCGTGGTATGCTCTACATGGGAAAGTTTAAGAACTATAGGCTTTGCTTCAACTTAAAAATGTCTTTGGTAAGTTTTATAAAACATACACTACAAACCCCTGTAGCTTTTAAAAATCATCTTAATCTGACAAAACGGACATGGTTCCTCTTCTCAGAGTTCCTGCTACTGAAAGCAGAGCATTCAGGAGATTCTTAGTTTATTTTAATTTGTAATGAAGCAGTTCAAACATTCAGGCCACCCTCTGCTTTGCCAAACTGAAACAGAGACAAAACAACCCTCTGTTTATTCACTATGGCCAAAGTAACTTGGAAAGAAGCAAAAAAAAAGTGGATGATTTACTGTTTCCTGCAATTAAATCTAACACATGAAGTAAAAAAACCTAAACAAATGAAGAAAACACATCATCTTTTTTAGGACCCTGAGACACAGATGTCAAAATATCTATGCAGATTTGTGTCTGGAAAAAAAATGTAAGCCCCTTCCTTTCTCTGCAAATTTCAGTACTGGTGTATGACCTTGTCTCTTTGCACATGAGAAAGCACAAAGAACTGTATACATTAAAACCCAAAACAAAAAGGAAACCCCTCAAGCATTCTAACAGATGGACATTTCTCTGTTCCTCAAATGGCAATGAAATGACTTGTCTGATTTCTCACGTACCACAGCTTTAGGTGTTTAGGTATTAGAAACTCAGATTACTTCCTAATTTTGTCTGTCAAATATCAAATTACTCTGTTACCATCCATCATAACCTAGCCCAGTTCTCTAGGAAAAAAAAAAAAAAAACCACTGGGATGCTGTACCCGAGACAGCCTTAAAAATTATAGTCTCTCAATTTAGCAGTACTGCAACAGAAAATGCTTTAAGAGATGTCAGAGACCTCGTCAGACAATTATCAATAGTGCTCTGGCAAAAACTGACCCGGTCAGCAGCCAGAGCTCCCTGGTTTGTCACCGGGGACGGGACCAGCCCTGCCGAGAGCAGCGCCGTCTGGAAGCGGTGGAGGCTGGCGGCAAGAGGGGCGTTTCTGTCGGTAAAGCTCACCTCACCCCCCCTGCTTTTTTATGAGGTTTGCTCTTGTATTACAGTACTGAATACGAATGTTATTGTAGAAAAAACCTTGCTCGATTCAGACTTCGGGATGACAGCTCTCCCTCCCCAGGTAGTCAAAGTCTGGTTTCCCCAAAGGCATCTTAAAAATTCCTTTTTTAGGTGATCTCATTTTGACTTTTGGAGCTGATCCATCCCACAGACAGACAGAATTCCACCTCTACCGTCCTCTTCACCCTCGCGCCTGGTCTTTCCGAGGCACAAACACATTTTAGGCCTGTTTTAATGTATGGTCTACCTCCAGATAGCTATTTGTCTTCACCTGCTTCTTAAAAAAAAAAAAAAAATTGAGACATTCAGGCGGCAGCAGGTTCTCTGGTAACTGCAGCTGAGGGGCTGCACATGGAAAAGGAGCTCTGAAGGGCTCTTCTCACCCCGAAGGGACCATTTGCAGGTGGCCCCGATGTCGCCAGCCTCATCAGAGCTTGACTAGCAGGAGACAATATTCCTCTCCCAGCCAAACCCTCATTGCAAAGGCTATTTGTGAAAAATAAACCAAAACAAACCAATACAAAAATCCCACGGAATAAGAAACAAAGGCCCACGAACCCAAGCGTGCAGCCGCCACGGCTTTAGGCTGCACCAGCTTTCCCTGTGTCACCCCGCACAAAACAAGACTTCTCCTCCACTGAAGCGTGATCGCCACCACAACCCACCCCCGGGAGGGCTCCCCCGCCACAACCCTCCCCTTTCCAAGACCGTGACCCTCTGCCCCCGGGGAAGGAGAGAAGAGAAGCCGCCCAGCCTGACAGACCCGCGGGGCCAGAGGCCGCCCCCCGCCGCAGCGGGCATTTCGCCGGGCTGCTCGCAGCCGTTACCCCCCGGCGACGGAGGGGCTGAGGGGCGGCTGCTGCCGCCGCGGACTCCCTTCTCCCCCTCCGCCGGCCGCGGCACCCCCCGCCCAGCCCCGCTCCCCGGGAGCCGCAGCCGCCGCTCACCCATGGCTGGAGAGGAGGAGCCACCGCCTGGGCCGCTCCCTGCGGGCCCCCGCGCCTCCTCCCGCCCCGCCGCCGGCCCCTCCGCCCGCGCCCCACAGCGCCCCCCGGCGGCCGGAGGAGCGCGATGGGCCCCGGCGGCCGCCGCCGCCCTGCGAGGGAGGGAGGAAAGTGTATTTAAGCATAGAGCAGGCCCAGGAGCCTGGTGGGGCACAGACCTACCTTATTTTATTTTATCTTTTTTAAAGAACCCAAGCAATATCTAATGCCCTATGGCAGGGCTCGGCCTCTACCGTGTGTCTTCCAGCTGCACCAATGACTATTTCTGCACTAGAACGCTGCTTTAAAGGCAACAAACAAGAAAAAAGTTATTCTTTTTACTTTTACAAGGTATTCTCATATATATATAATTAGAATGCAAGGTATTCTCATATTATATATAAATATAATTAGAATGCAAGACACTCACACCTCAGATGTACCTGATCTAAGCACTGTTTAATCTATGTCTCTGCTCAATCCAATTTTTAGCACACAACAAAAAAGGCATTTTGGAAGGAAATGGCTCTTGTGGGGCTTGGTCCTCATACAAATTTGTGGAGGGATAGCACTACCTCTAATTTAACTACTTATTCTATTTTTTTTAGATAAGCACAACATGATGTAAGTAAAAAAGCTAGCTGCATCTTAAAAATCTTGTACGCATACATTCAAAACATAATAAATAAGAACTTTTCTATGTTTTTCTGAAATCACTACTGGAGTAAAAGTTTGGTTTTGGTTTTTCTTACCATACACACAGTTGATAAGGTATGCGTTGTCACCTGAAAAAGAGGATACCCTGACACCTTTGCAAAATATACTTAATGCTTTGCTTTATGTGATACAAGTACTTTGACCAGTACAAAAATAAACAACTATAACAGAAGCAACATTAAATTTTTATTATTTCAAACATTACAAAAGTTAAGGAGCAGGTTAAAAAGAGCAGTGAAAACACCCACATTTAACATCTGGAAGTTTGCCTGCAACCATATGCACACAACTACTTGACATTGATCCAAGAGAAAACAAATATTAATGATCTTGAAAAATTAAAAAATGTCATGCTTCCCACCACTTCTCAGTAATAGTCTAGAGTATGAGGTAGTGTAAAGAAACCAGCCCAAGTGAAGGGTATTTTGTATGGTATGCACATTATCATCTTTATAAAAACATAAGACTAAAACATATAAACATCTTAGTTCTCAAGCTGCATCAGTAGGTTGGTTTCTTGGGAGTTATTTTTGTTTGGGGTTTTTTGTTTGGTTTTTGGTGGTTTTTTGTGTTGTTTTTTTTTTTTTAAGACAACACTATAGGATGGACAAACTGCAATTAGAGTTTTGGGAAACATTTCACCTCAACTTCAGATTTATGATCTAAATACCTTAGCTCATGACAAGGAGTTCAGTGAATCAACATGACTTTTCTAACTTTGCATACATCTGGGAGAAACACAATCAAGGGACCTTCATATGAAAAATTAATTACAATATGGATATAAATATAGAAGACTTCAGTATTTTAAAAAAACTGAAGCATGCTTTAAAGAGGAATGTGACGCTCTCAAGCAGAGAAAGAAGGTTTTCCTGTATTTATTTTTTTCCTAAACAGCACAACACAGCCTCTTTCTTAGGAATTCTAATAAATTCTAATTACTGCATGTACACTGCATTTTTAAGTCTTTAAAACCAAACGGAGCCCAGAAAACTGACACAATGCAGCACAAGTTTACTCCCCTCTCCTCCTCCTCAAATGTTTCCCCAGTCACTTATGCAGGTAACTGTTAATCAGGATAAAAGTAAATGTAGCAGTAGATATCCAGTAGATATCTGAAGGAACAGAGTACTTCATACTTCTGGTTTGGTACAAGTGCACTAGTACTAACCCAACCAGCTTAATAATCACTTTAATATGGAAACGTGTATTTTAAAGCTTTAAATCCTTTCCTGGATTGGCTTCTTTCAGATTAAGCAGTGCACACATCAGCACTCACACCCTACGAACCAGTTATTTACATTAAGAAGCACCAGAAGAAAATATTCAAATGCCTCTAAAACTCTCCATCTTCTCCATCATAAAATGTTACACTTGTGGATGCTTTCATGAGCCCCTGCTGGAAGATTGACGATGTAGGAAGTTAAGGAAGCATTTTGATAACATAGCACTTCTCACAAAAAAACCACAAAACCTGTTTGAATATGTAATGGTGCGTGCAAAGAAAGGAGCTAACGAGGTTTTTCCTATTTAAGCAGATGGAAACAGCCATAGCTAGAGCAAGCTCAGTACAATCCCAGAGAGAAAGATTTAAAAAATTAAGTCATCTGAAAGGTACACCATCTTCCATTCTAGCAACATTATTCATGAACCTCTCTCTCACCAGATGTGTTTAAATGCACGGTACTTCTGAGGAAAACATTCACACTGCCACTAAGATGCTAGGATGATAAAAAATGCAAAAGTATTCAACATTAAAAATTCAGGCCTCAAAATTAAATTACGCCAAAAGTTGACTTGCAAATAAGTATGGACTTTGCTTTTGAAGACAGTGAAGGTTCAAAATCCATGTATTAGGTTGTTCTTAAGTATATTTTGGCATATTTAATTAGCACATTTTGTATTGTGTTGCTAGTCCGCGTTAAAAAGCACAACTCGATTAATCAAAGATCTTCTCGTTCCTATCTCAGTAGGTCATTCTTACCTTTCCCCTTTCACAAAACATTGTGGAGGAAAAAAAAAAAAACCAAAAAAGGATATCATTGCCTGAGACCGCAAGTGGCAGAGCAGCTTCTCTAAAGGCGGATAGCGGCACAGGGACGGGACGCAGCCCACCATGACCAGCTTGTGCTTGGCTCTTGTGATAGCGACGTTAAGGCGTCGCCAGTCCTTCAGGAGGGCACCAAGCTGTTCAATAAACATAATTTGCTTTTATTTTTCCTACTTACATTTCAGAATTTAACGTAGGTGAAAACCTCAAAGCGCATCTGACTCTTTAGATTGACCGCAACGAAGTTAATATGACCAACTTACATTTTCATCATTACTGTTCCTCACAAAAGATACAATTATGATGCTTTTGTCTCTTCCTTGGTATTTGTCTACTGTGTTGACTTCCACTCTGCTCTCCTTCAGTTTTGCCATCAAATCAGTGATTGTTTTTAATTGATGCCTGTATGGTGATATAACTCCAATGTCTGAAGGCTTACAGCCAGCCTGAATGAGGAAGAAAGAAGGAAAAGAAAAAACTGTCACTTCTGTTAGCTTGGAACAGTCATTATGTCAGAATGCTCTCAAGAATGTTCTTTTAATACAGTGCTACAAGATACTGTATTTATACTAACTCATCAATGAAACTCTAGGTATAACTGAAATTAACTAAAGAAAATAGAAAATACTAGTTACTGCAAGCTCCCAAGCTCTGTCTTAACCGAATATGAAGAAAGACATCCTTGAAATACACATTTTTCTTTCTTCCTCAAACTGTGAGGTGAACATTGAAAACTCCTAGTCCGTACTGCTCCTGAAGCTGACTGGATGAAATAAGGAAGAAAGGCAAATATTCTCCTCTCCCTCCTAATAAAGACCTCAACACTTAAAAGAATTTAAGAATTTGGCATCCAGCTTTTTTTTTTTTGGCACTGCAAATCCAAGCAGGCAAGGGACAAGGAACTGAATCCAGACCTCAAGCTCCCCACTATATTGACATGTAGCCAATCTTCAATTTACCCTTCAGATTATTCCTCAAAGAATAACCCGATACATTTAGTTGCTACTACTACAGAAAAGGCTAAATTATTATAAAGCTGTGCCTCTGAACAATGTAATAAAGTAAAAGATACCTTAATAAATAAGGACGTGAGGAAGAGTACTAGTTTAGCTTCTGTCATGTTGCTTACACCACCTTTTTCTGCATGTTCCGGTGCTGGGACCTTTAAAAACATAAATGGAAAGTAATAACTCTTGCTGTCTACAATGACATACCATATTCAGATTCCTAACTCATCACATGTGTTTTTATAGTAACAGTTTTAATAAAATAAGGCTAAACAAACACTGCATTTTACATAATATAAGAGCCTGTAAAGTAACCTCATAAAACTGCATTTGCAAAACAAAGTTAAACAATCTACTGAAACAGTTTTCTAGTACTAACAACTCACCTTAAAGAAACAGCCAAAGCTTGATCATCTGACTTTACACTTCACACAACACATATCATATAAAAAAAAAATAAACAGACATTTCCCAGCCTGACAAGGTAAGAGAACAAACTGGATTTTACACAGGACTTAAGTCAATTTTCCCCATTTCCCTGGCAAAAAGGATTTCTTTTAAGTGCAAGTTCTGTTCGATGCTTGGCACACTAACACACTGAAAATGAACCAAAAAAAAATATCCGAGATTGACATTTTTTTTTTTCCAATCAGTCTTTGCATAATTCTTATCTATTCTAGAGTTAGGTTTTTTTAACTAAAAGTTTGAGTCTCTATGAAAGGACACATCTAAACCAACTTACTCCTCCCTCACACTTCCATGTCTAGAAGGCCTGCAAAATTCTAAGGATAATTATAGTTATCCCTGCCATGGCACACAGCTTAGACACCGCTGACCCTCCACCACCAGAAATGAGGTCATTCCATGGTTGCAAAGGCATCAGTGTTGCTACACACTTTCAACTAACATGAGAACAAAGGTTATATCACATTCAATAGTATTTGAATTAAAGTTTTCATCTGCTCTTAGATGCAATGCTGATCACCAATATTAGCATTTTTGCATGTTGCATATTTTACATTTAACTAGATAACCATTTTTATATATTTTCCTCTACCTAAGCCGTATAAAGTTTTACATATCAACTCTATTTAGAAATTACATCAAAATAAGATTCTGAAAGGACAACATAACAAACTTTACCTTCTCAGTGTTCAGAAAACACACAGGTGTGTCTGGATCAAGCGCTTCCTTCAACCATGCTTTTGAGGCATCTGCAAGCTCCAGTTTCAATTTTTTTAGGTAGGGCAAGTTAACAGTGGCATTTGACACCTTCTCTGAGCCACATTCCAGTTTGCCTTCATACACTAACATGTTACTCAGTGACATAATTTTACTAAAGATTTAAAAAACAAGAAAAGATGTCAAATCTTGCCGTTTCAATCCAATGTTAAGAGCCCAAATGTAATAAAAAAAAAAAGTTTAAAATACCTGTTCATTCTGTATTGCACAGTTAATTGGACAACAGCATTTTGATTTTGTTCCAGCCTTTTAAATAAGCTTTCACTCATGCCAAGATCTCTGTTACAAAACAAACAAAAAACGTCAGGCAAAACATTGCAAGAATCTTCCCAAAATTGACATTACTAATTATCCAGCAGCATTTTATCATACCTTGCTTCTGGGTTCAGCACAAGTGGAGGCAGCTGCTGATGATCCCCTACCAACACAAACCTTTTGGAGCAGAATAGTGGGCCCAGACAAATGAGCTGGCTTATTTGTGAAGCTTCATCAACTATACAGAAATCAAACTGCTTCTGAACAAAGATGGGGTGGTTTACTCCCATGCAAGACGTTGCTACCACTGTCTGAAAATTGAGACACACATTAAGGATAAAGTACATCTTATACCCTTTAGCACTACATTTTTCAGGTTACAAAAAAAAAATTTCTCATTAAACTACAATAAAAAGTAAAATAAAATTAATCAAATTAATCCTTGAAATCAGACCAGCATACCTTGCGTATATATTGGCCTCATTCTTACATTCATTGCAAATGACAAGCAAAACCAGCTTTAGAGCAGATTAGTAAATAACTCGTTCCTGCCATGTGTTCAGGGTGGTATCAGAGTCTATGCATATACAATTCACTGACTGTGCTGAAGTAAGTATTATAGAAAATTATGACTCTTTTTTTAAATTCCAAAGAGGAGACAAAACAGCACGGTTCTTCCCACCACTGGGTTTCCACTGCAATCCAAAATTGCTAAAATACAAAGCGTTAAGTCACTTCCCATATGCCTTCAACCATTCCCCTCCAATGCCTATCAACAAAAGTAGTAAATAGCAGCTTTTGCAAAGTTGGCATTTACTCCAAATACCATGAAGCTTCATTTTTTTCAATAAATTTAAAGCTGCCATTGACTCAATTTACACAGCTCCCACTACGGTTTGCATTAACATTTGCACAAGTAACACTAATCTTTCAATCAAGAATTAGTGCTTGGCCACATCAACTCCACAGCACACCACTTCCTCTCCCCATCCCTAGATGGTACAAATGGTCCAACTGGCACAAGTGGGAGGGAAAGGGGAATCAACAGCAGCAATACACGAATACACACAGGAGGTTGCAGCAGTTAACCACCACCTCCACACACAAGCTCCTAGGTAATAGGACTGGAGTCTTTGGGAATTATTACTTGCAATGATAAGTTACTTTGTGTAGACTTAATACTTTTCAACTTTCAGACTGCTAATGGCTATAAAGAAATTGAAGCAATGCAGAGAATGACTATCTTTTTTAGCTCAGATTTCTTACAGCAGTAACACATTCTTAGGATGGGTTTCTTCTCTGCAGCCTCCAAACAACCTGTAATTATCCTTAATAATTTGCAGGGCTAGGAAAAACACTTCTCACCTGACTGTTATAGACCTCTTCCAAATCTGCTACAGATTTAATTGATCTGGACTTGCAAATTTCTTCTTCTGTAAATTTACGTATGTCTGGGTGAACCTTCTGAGCTCGCCCCAAGCGCAAGAAACCAATTTTGAACTTGGCTAGCTTTAGCAGGATGTTGTCCACAGCAGTGTGTGTAAAACTAGTCAGAAGAACACTGAAGCCACAGGCAGAAAGAATTCTCACCTAATGAACGTCAAAGGAAAGAAAAGAAAGCGTTATTAGTTCATATACAAGAATCAGCAATCCCATGTCTGTAAAAGACACAAGTTGTTTTGGAGGGAGTCAGTAACAGCTTCATTTATATTAGTCTTTCTGGCCAGATCTGACAGTTATTGTCAAAGCAATATGGGCAATAGACCTGGTGGTTCTCATATACAGCAGGCTTACTATGCTGCAAACAGCCAGAGCTAAGAACACACATACACACTCGCAAAATGCACTTCTTTTCAGAAGTAACTACACCCTAAAGATCCCCACTGTAAGAATAAGTCAGGAGGCCCATTTCCAAACTGTTCTCCATCAGAATTTAGCCACAGATTGAGTAGAATGAGCTGATCTGATAATAGCAACAGCTGCTTGCTCTCCAGCCTCATCTTTCCCCACGAGCTGATGACAGCAGTGTTATCTTGCTTGCAGTTATTTCAAGAAAAACTCATCCCACAGCCTGAATCCAGTATGCTCCTACAGTCAGTTCCTAGGGAAAGGGCCACCAACTAGAAGAGACAGCCAGCAGGCTGCACATAGCTTCATCACTGTGGTTTTCTATAAGTTTACCATGGACAAGCTACTTTTTTCCCCAAGGAGCCATTTTTTTGAACTATAACTTAAGATTTGAAGACTTACTGACATTTGTGGTAAAAAAAAAATTGTTAAATTTTCACAGAAGTGATTAAATATCACACTTCAACCTCCTCCCTCCCACATTTATTCCTACACAAGCAAAAGAGAATCTGACTCTACTAATGACGTTTTTAGTTCTACCAAACTTAAATCCCGAAGTAAAAAGAAATGCGTTTTCTTCTCTGAAATTATGCAGATACCAGTAAACTAAGCCATGATAATTTTGAACAGTATACTTAATAAACAGTTTGTTTAATGCTATTGTCTAAATCTCACCAAAAAATGTAAACATCAGGGTACACAAACTTACTAGAGCACATATTGTAGTGGTCTTTCCTGTTCCAGGCATACCCACAATAAGCGTGTAGTCTTTTGAAAGCAGCACTTGTTTCATTGCCTGTTTCTGAGGCTTATTTAGACCTTTAAGAAGAAAAATCAAAATGAGATGTCTACATTTCATAGTCATGGTTA
Organism: Scolopax mira; assembly: GCA_004320125.1. Taxonomy (NCBI): domain Eukaryota; kingdom Metazoa; phylum Chordata; class Aves; order Charadriiformes; family Scolopacidae; genus Scolopax; species Scolopax mira. Next base: position 17,992 of record BJBW01017585.1, read on the forward strand.
TAATTGCCAAAGCTAATAAAACAAAATTATAGTTTCCTCCTCCACTAAAGCCCTGAAAGAATTAATCAGAGTAAGTCCATAGGTTCTAATGAAGTAATGCTATTAAACATAACACACAGGACACCTAGTACAGGGTATGCACTACAGTCTTAGAAATAAATCACTGAAGATGTTTTTATTCTGAGACCTTTTGTGACATTTTTTTCCTAGTATCCTAAATGACTATCTCTATATGACATTGTGTTATGGGAATTTCTATTTTATCATATTCGCTTTCATGTTCAAGCATATAGCTCACAGCAAAGGGAAATGAGTTCACATACAACAGCACCTAGTTTAGAAGAAACATCAGAGCTTTTTGTTGTTTGATGCAAATAAGCAGCACAATACAACTATTTGGACTAGGCAAGGCTCAAACAAAAAAAAAGTCTTCAGACTGAGTTTTTATGAAAAGTTCTATTTGCTCTAAGAGAATTCAGTTAAATTTCTGTTTTCACAGACAACTGTCAGAGGACAATGAAACATTTTCAGATATGAGACACTGCAACATACTTAAGCAGATTTGCTTTTAAAAAGGAAAAAAGTGTGCCACAAAGCATCACAGACTACCAAGCAGCCAAGAAGTCAGCAAGAATGATTATACAAGTGTTCACATCAAAGCCCATCTCTTGACTCTCTCAAACTCTGATTCCTCTATCTCAAAAGCCTTCCCTCTTCCTTAATTTGTAAAGGCTAGAAAGGTAACCATACGGCACTGCGTTGAAACTGCAAGTTACAGCAACTAACAAAAGTTTTCAAAAGCTGTAAACATATCTGGTCAGGCCTTCGACTAGTTTAAGACTAATTTAAATCACAGGAAGACATGCAAGGTAAAAGCTTTCTGCTTAAAAATTTAAAACAAGTTATCAGTGAATCCCAAAGTAGGAAAAGCCCCAACTACTAGTGTGACAAATGCTTTGGCTATGGAGACGTACTCCTAAGCAGAGGATTTTGGAGAAAGCTACTTCGTACCCTTTAAGATATTTGCAACAGTTTCCTTTGCTTCTGGTGGAAGGACAGAGCTCAAATGCTGAATAAAACGTGGTTTGTGGAAGTCAATTATCAAGTTGCGGAGCCTTTCACTGTGGATAAATAAAAAAAATAATTAAAAAAAGTTAGCAGTTGAGAAACTTTATCTGAAAATATTGGAAGTGTAAAACTACTTTGATTTTTTTCATACCTGACTGGGGAATCTTTCATCAATTTAGAAAGATTTTCAAAAGGGACTCCTATACCGTAATCTCCTTCTTCGTGATCCAACCTAAATATGGTGTTCTTGGGGAGCTTTGACAAATTCCTGAAGGATGATGGTAACATGGACAAAATAATTCTATTTACAAGGAGCATGTTGATTTTTAAAGGCTTATTACTAGGTGTTAAGTGGTATCTTCCAAAGGTCTCATAGCTGGAAGAAACACACTACTAACTGATCTAAATAAAACACGATCAGAGCCAAATTTAAAGACGACAATCTGAATAGTGAAAGTTACTATTAACACAGTAATCACTATATCCATATCACCTCATGTTGAGACATAAGTATATGGAATTTGCAAGCATGCTTTTAGTCAAACAACCCAGTTAAATAGACAGCCATATACACTAACCAAGTATAGACATTTTCAATTGAGATAAGAGAATTTCTGAAGGGTACTTCCCCAAGCCCAGCAAGAAGTCAGAACATGTCAGAGCTTTTTGGACACCTAGAAGTACCCTTCCCAAAGCCAGTATCACAGTGTCTTCAAACAGATATTTTTCCTTTTATTCTATTACCTGCCCAGCAAACAGGAGACTTTTGTCACACTGACTTCTCTAACGTAGCCAGTAGCCAAGCCAAGTAAACCATTTTCCTCTCCACTCACAACTACTCGATCACCAAC